>OMOT01080980.1:28501-45091 GCA_900312575.1 Acanthochaenus luetkenii
CCCCCCCCCCCCAAAGTACCAGGACAAAATAACGTCAAATAATTGTTTACATATTTGGTTACATACCGTTTACATACACTAATCTATAAAGACTTTGTAAAGTTTGTGGAACATGAACATCACCAAACTCTTCGTAATTTACTTTTAGATACTCTGGCAAGCCCTAAATGTAACCTCTAGAATCTCAATGCACCTGTGGCATTTTACTTTTTTATTTTGACTGGAAACAGCCCATTTTTATAAAATGTACATTCTATTCGCAAGTGCTGTGATGAATCAAAGCCAGTAAGTGCAGAATGTGTAGCTTGTTCAACTCTATTCATATATACTAGTCCCATATGAATAAAGTATGTGAAAGCAAAGCAGAAACTGAGGGGAGCAGGCTGCTTGGGGGAGAAATGAGCAGCCTGAATGTGCCTGAACTTTGGATCAGGGTAGGCTGAGATTGAATGATTAGCTGGTTTTTTATAAGTGCAAACCTTGGGTAAGAACAGATAAATCTACTGACAATAGCCCAAGTCTGCCTGTGAAAAGGTTTGTACTTTTCTTTTACTAGCGAAAAAGGGATCATCATTTGCAATGTGGAAATAATACAGATGACATTTTCAAATCCACTATTATGAGTGCATGAAATCCTCGGTCTGTGCAACACCCTGTCCCCCCCTGTCCATGTCCTGTACAACCCCCCCAGGTGTTGTGTAGCAATACAATGACAGCTATATCTCAACCCAGGACACTGCAAGCTGCTCACAGCCCTGCACACAAATGCAATACAGACAAAATTATGTACAAACCAGATGTTCATGAGTTGGATAACTTTGAAAACTGAGATAAGCTACTGTCTTTTGGGCAGTTTGACGATTCTACCACTACAGACCTAAAGCAGGATTTATACTTCTGCGCACACATAAATGTCTCTGCGGATCTACGCAGAGGGGTGTTATGGGTAACCGTAGGTTGCGGAGGCTAGCAGATGAGTCTACGCGCAGACATCCCAAATCTCAACAACGCGTTGTGCGGTCCTGCTAGTAAAACATTCTATGTTTTCTGTACATTGTGGTTTGCTAAATGTAAATGTTAATTGTTCCAGCCTTAACTTTGAACCATTGGTGGTGACTGCACACCTTTGTTTGAAGGTGACTATTTTCACAAGCTCACTGAATTACTCACACTTTCAATGACTTGCGTAACATTTGTTAGACTATTCAATTCAAACATGCCTGAGTAGATTGGCTAGGCTTCTGTTGACATAATGAACCAATTGTGCTCTCATGGTGAGAAGGTGAATTTTCTTTCATTGTAAACTTTTGGGGTAAAGCAAAGAGTTTTTGCAAACATGGATGGATGAGAAAGTTTCACATATGACATTTAGGTCTACCTGTACATATAACCAATTACATTTTCTTTATTCCAACGTTGTGATACCCACA
Organism: Acanthochaenus luetkenii; assembly: GCA_900312575.1. Classification (NCBI taxonomy): domain Eukaryota; kingdom Metazoa; phylum Chordata; class Actinopteri; order Beryciformes; family Stephanoberycidae; genus Acanthochaenus; species Acanthochaenus luetkenii. Next base: position 29,932 of record OMOT01080980.1, read on the forward strand.
CTGTTAAATAATTCCCTACTATGCTTATAGACGTAATAATAATGACATAAAATCTAATAACAATAACCAAATAAGATCAGTAGGCCTACTGTAGAAGGCATTCCATTAATGCAGTGCACTTCACACCAAACAAGCATTGGCATGCCAAATGCTGATTGATAAGGATTTTGTAATGGTGACTGATAAAGTCAACAATGCTAGATTATGTGGCAAAAGATAAGCAAAGACAACATCACATATTATTCTATAGCAGAGCATTTTCTCTGCATAGCCTTTTTTAGCCTTTAGTTGGATGGAAAACCTAGTGTTTGATAAAGCGTCTGAGATCAAGTGGAATCAAATGAAATTAATTAATTTCATATTAGCAAAGTAGACGTAACTCGACGAGGTACAAACCATGTGAGAAGGCATGGGACATTTTCTGGACAACAATGCTAGTGTACAAGCCTAATACGAAAAGCCTAGTGTGCAAAATTAAAACTGCAGTCAATGGCACTTAATTGTCATTCATTTTAAAGTTGACATAGTTGTTGTATACAGCAGTCACACCCGTGTGCCACTAACTTCTTCATTGTGTGGCAACTGTACAAAAATGGCTTGACCTAGTATTACATGTGAAGAACAGTATGTGCATTTTCACATTCATTGTAATTTTCCAGCTTTTTATCATTTCTTTTATTTATTTTCAGAATGGACTGATGAAGTATTACACTACAGGAATGCAATCTTTACATATTTCCCAGGTACCCGACTGCACTCCTTGGATAAAGACAGAGTACCTGGACAGGAAATCTTGGTTCTAGGTGTTAAACCCTGGTCTATAATGAGAACGTTATACAGTGTGTCCCTGGTCACCAGGCTCTCACAGGAGCAACCACCCTTAAGTAAATATATGAATGAACAGTTTTGTTCACAGAATTACTCAGGCTAATAATCAAGAAAAATTATTGTGATCAAAATAATAAGGATTTTAATTGTAGCCATAACTGTGCTTATCACTCAGTCAGTGATAGTGTCATCAATTTATTGTACACTGTGGCCAAAGCCTGTGTCCATCCTACAGCTGAAATCTCATTTAGATGCATTGTTACAGAGGAGGCTGCATTGTGACCATGGCAGAGCATCTGTATATTGGTCACAAATCTTTGCGCAGGTCATGTATATAAAGGATAAGTAACAACATTTATATCTACAATATCTACGCATATTAAGGTGAATATGGGGGGACTGGCCACAACAGATGTACTTTTTTGATAAAGAAAGATGCAGTCATAATCCATAGCTGACAGTATGTTCTTTGTAGTCTTATTCCTTTTTTTTGAATAATTCTTTTTTTTTTAATTACAGTACAGCGAAAATAATAATTTTTACTCATCCCAATATTATTTTGCCAATGCCTGCAGTTCAGCATTCAAGAGTTATTATCTCTGAATCTGTATGGACAAGGGGAGCTAGTATGGCAAAGTTTATTGCTTGGGGCTTTTTCTAGCTCCCATGTCTGTGTGCCCTGGTCTCTTCTCAGCAGCTCAGCGCTCAGCTCTCTCTTCTCTTCTCCCCATTAACCGCCTGACAGATCAGTAATAAACACAGCCTGTCACCTTCAACGCCTGCCTCTCATTTACTGGAGAACACATGAAACCCCGCTCGCTCGCTCCCTCTCTCTCTCCCCTCTCTCTCCCCATCATCCGCTGGACTCATTGGAGCTGAAACCTGATTTTTGGCCCCAGCCGCCTCCGAGGCAGCAAATTCTCCTCTGCACCCAGACAGCCCTGAAAAAAGGCATGAATATTAAATGGAAAATCCATGAATAAATAACCAAAAGAGGACTTCCGTCTCGCTAACCTCTTTCTGTCTCCCAGCAGAGGATGAAGGAGAAAGAGCGGAGGGGGAAAATGGAGGAGAGAAAAAATCATGACCACCTCAGGAGAGAAGGTGGACATTTGTTAGGTAATTGGCTTTCTCTATTTGCAATCCCACGGTGCCGTGATTTCACACATAAAACAAAAAGGTAATCACAAGGTAACAGTGAAGCTGATGTTTAGTAGCGCAACATTTTACTGCAATACTTTCACTGGTAATATATTGGGCTATTTCCATATTGTGTGCAACCTGAGATAAAAGCCATACATATTGCAACAGCTTGATAATGTATGCGTGGAAAATGCAAATGACATTGAGAAGAGAGCTGGAAGGGCAATGTGTACATGGGATATGATGTTAAATGCAGAATAAACAAATAAGAGAATCATTTATTTGTGATATATACTCACTAGTCCCTTGGCATGTAGCTGTTATAAAAGAACAAGTAAATAGAGATTCATTTGCTTCAATACAATTCCCCTACGGGTGCTGAATATGTATTGCATTGGATCTATATGGTCTTTATTTTTTAACACAGCACATGGGGATAAATAGTAAGAAATATATACTGTAGCTACTTTAAAATAAGGTGTGTGTTATTGTTGTGTGTGTACGTGTGTGCGTGCGCATGTTAGTGTTACAGATCAATTGCAGACCCATTGTCACCCAGTAACCATCAGAGAACTGAGTGATGGCTCAATTAAAAACAGTGAATAGGAGTAGTAGATTAGTTGTTAAGGATCTCTGGCCATCCAAGCATGCCGACACGCATACGTACGCACACGCACTACACATTAAAAAGAAGGACCCGGTTGCACATTGACTGAGGTCATTTAAGCTCACACGGCTATTAACAGAGATGAAGGCTTAGTTTAGTTGTGGTTTACTTCCACATACAAACCCAAAGGAGTTTTAAAAAATGACTTGTGGCAAAAAATAAAATCAAGATGAGAAATAGAGACACATGTGACATGGGTCTAGAAACCTAATGGCATCAAAACAACACTGACAAGGATAGTACACAAGCCACAAAACACGTATATAACAAGTAAAAATAAATAAAAACAGCCCAGAAATTAAAATAGCCATGATGCAGGGAATGTGAGTGTAAAGCATGGATCTTAAGGAGAGCAAATGTGGAAGCCCAAGCAATATTGCAGTATGTGAGGTATGGATAAATCAAAATAATATAATGTTGATGAACCAAAACTCTGATTTAGCTGATGATACAAAGACGTCACCACTTAATTGTAGAAAAGGTGATTTTCCAGCTCCAAATTTGACTCAGGGACCTGGTCAATTAAACTTGGCTGATGTTATTTCCAATAGAAAGACTGATACTTGTTTTGCAGTACTTAAATTAAGAATATGATGAAAATGATGAATTTACTATTCAGGGATAGTTTGATTAGTTGGAACTATTCACTAAACCAACATTGAAGCAGTTGCAGCATCTCTGTCATTAATGTAGATCAAGAACACCAAAGGCCCAAGAATGGAGCCCTGTGGGTCACCACATTTTAACATTGCCCTATGATGTCCATCCATCTGCAACTACATATTATTGTTTTCAAAGAATGTTATTTTGAAGGCATCTTGTTTGTCCATACAAAAACATAGCAAAATTATTTAGATAGAAGAATGCCATGAGCTTGTTAAAAGCTTTTGATAAGCCTAGGAATATTCCAAGCGTATTTACTGTTAGTTGTTTCAATGGGTATTCAGATCCCTCAGCATTCTGTTGTACAGCAGCTTTTCTGGAATCTTTGGAAACATGGAAGGATGGATATAAGGAGACAGATGTTAAAAGGATGTTAGGACCCCAGACTTAAACAGGGGAACTACTTCTACTTACTGGTATGAGTCTAATATACCACAAGGCCTGCACTATATTTTTGTATTTTACAACATTATATTATTTTGGTATTTTACAACTTGGAAAAGTACAACTGTTTAAAAAGATGCATGTCCCTGTGATGCAATTAAATATTTGTTTAACGGTGAAGTGATTCCAGTATGTTTTAGTGTCATTTTAAGAGTTTTAAGCATATCGAGATGATTATCGCAATAATATCGTGAATTTAAATGATTTTGCCCATGATAATCGTGACATGAAATTTTCATATCGTCCCATGCCTTGTATCATACTTACCATAGATAAGGTTGGGCTGTTGGACACCTTTACATCCTTTGGAGTCCTTTGGAATGACTGAATGATGAATTTTGAGAGTACATATGTCAATGGCTTGATATGTTACTAGAGATCAACTGATCTCACCATGACCTGCTGCTGAAGCTGAATTTCTCACCGTAGCAATTATATACATGACTTCCTTCCCAGTAGTTGGATCAAACCTCAACAAAAGGAGGCAAGCTCTCTTTTGTATGCGAGGAAAAGCCATCAGTGTGACTAATCTTTATACAGAGATAAGCCAACATTCAAAAAGTACTCATTGAATTCACAGGTGACATCATAAGGGTTCATATAAGTTCTACTTTCATCACCAAACTTTGAGGGAAGAGCTGAGAATGCCATTTTCTTCTTTAAAAGCTGTCAGATGACTTTCCATGTTGTTTCTGTCTTGGGTAATAATTATTTCCTTCCTATTTTCACAATGAAAAAAAGGTTATTTTAAGGCGAAGGGCTAGGGATAGAGTTAGTGTTTGGTTAAGGTTAGACATTTAGGGAATTGTTGGGAATAAAGTTAAGAATGAATGTCAAGGGAATGTCATCATAAGTATAGTGGTATATGGCTTGTGTGTTTAACACCGTTAGAGTGTGATTAGAGTATTTCAGGCTCCAAAAAGAAAACATGAGGAATTGAAGGATAGTTAGAGGGAGATAACGAGAAAACATAGGGTCATGTCAGAGTGCCCGATAGATTTCAACACCCAGAGTGACCTTCAGCTTACATACACAAACACACACAAATGTTCATAGGTTGTGCTGATAATTCATGATGCACATCCCGCATTACAGGGAGTGAGCCCAGGCTTTAAGCCATTGTAAATGTCACAGACTCCTCCACAGGGTAATGGACTGCGTCTAGCATAACTCAACATATTATCTCCACAACTGTAAACTGTCTGGAGAGGGAGGCAGTGTAAGATTATTTGAATGTCTCTGTAAACTCACTTAATGTATTCATTAATAGTTTGTTCATAATTTCAAGCTTAAATAATAATATTAAACATACAAAATATTCAGGTGATGTACAAATAGGTGTAATCCATATACAAGATAAAGTATTAGTTACCAGCCAATTTGATCAGGGCTCCCACTCTTTCTAGGAAATAATTTTCCAGGACATGACTTCAAATTGCATAAGAATAGAATCAGTCTAATAAGCTCCTCACTGCAATTTATGCATATTGCTAAAACAGTGTAGTACATACCACATTAACCTATTAATATCCTAATGAAAAATAAACTATTAACTATTGTTATCAAAGCTATGTAATAAAGCATCCAGTATGCTGAAAGGAATGGAAGAGCAGAGCACATCCCTCTTGCTGCTCATTCTAAGACATGAAATGGTTAGCGATGCCAGTGAGAAGCAGATCTTGTCAATGTAAGCTGCTGGGGGACAGAAAAAACACTTGTGCTGAGCCTCCCTGAGCGAGATGAGTGGCAATGCTTTGACCCGTGAGATACACTGGGAACTGAGGTGGAAGAGGGGGACAGAGGGCAAGCGAGCAAGAGAGTGAGAGAAGCAAGCCAGTGACACAGGGATCAGATAGGCCTGTCTCAGTGGGTCCAGTGGGACAGGGTAACCAGTCCAAATGCCGGGCAGACTTCCAACAGCAGGTAGCTCGTTTTGACCAACACACACACATATATATACAGTACATGATGCATGTGCATGCATTAACGACTGACTACTAATGCTACTGCTCTTATTGAAGTGTTTCATGCTACTTGTTCCTATTGAAGTGTTTAGCTGATGAAAGACTGCCTAATGTTGACGAAAAATGTACTATTGTAAGTCGCTTGGGACAAAAGCGTCTGCTAAATGATGTAATGTAATGTAATGCATGCACTATATGCGACACCAAACATGCACATAATGAAGGTGTAATGAAATGGGACACCATGATGTAAAGGTGCAACTGCAAGGTCGGCGGTTCGAGTCCAGCTCCTCCCGGGAAAAATCTGTCGTAGTGTCCTTGAGCAAGACACCTAACCCCAAATTGCTCCCGTTGAGCAGGTTGGTACCTTGCATGGCTGCCTCCGCCAACGGTATGATATGTAGGTCACTTAATGTAATGTAATGTGTAAGTCGCTTTGGATAAAAGCGTCTGCTAAATGCTGTAATGTAATGTAATGTAATGTAATGTAAAGGTGTCCAACAGCCCAAACAACTTTATGTATAGTAAGCATGATACTAGTCATGGGATGATATGAAAAATTAATGTCACGATTATCCCGGCCAAAATAATTTCTATTTACTATATTATCGTGATAATCGTCAAGTTGTACAGTTACTTTGTGCTGCAACAGCAGAATGAAGAGGAGAATATTGTAATGTCAGTAATGTAGTTGATATTTTAATATGTTTATTGGCTAAAAGTTGTTGTATATGCATGACACCTAAAAGTTGAACAAAGAGTGAGAATGTCACATCTTGTGTTATGTACAATTCGACTTTCACATTTGTATTTACCACTTTACTGGGTCACTCAAGCATGTTTGACCTGTAATTACAATATTCCCAACAGCATTTGAAGGCAGCATCTGCTTGCTACAGTAGAATGACTGGTGGCGCCACAGAATTTGAATTAGATAGAACAAACATCCCCATTCAAATCAACGTTCCAGGATGGTCGGGGCGGCAGCCATTTTTGTTACACATAAAAATGGCCGCTGCTCCGACCATCAGCAAGTCACGGAAGGAGGCTACTTATGGACTGTTGGGTTTAATCGCTTTATATCTCAACCCTGGTCCTCCAGTACCAGTTTACCTGGTAGTTGATTATGTTGAATGTGTGAATGTGAATGTAATTAACTAGCTGGTAAATGTCATATGCGCCATTTTATGGTGTACTAGTCAAATGACCACGGCAAACAGTGGGATGTCCGTTCTATCCATTTAAGTTCTGTGGTTGGCGCATTACAGAACAAATCACTGTCTGCGAGGAACATGAAGGAGAATGAGGTATGTATTGGACATTTGTACTCTTATGCTGAATGAGCTGTTTGAAGTAATTTCATGGTACATTTTTAGCCTTTTTAGAACTCTAAAGAACCAGTTTCTGGTCACCTGTTTTGGAGAAGGTAACATGGAGCTGCGCTAGCTAACTCACTGTGTGATGTGTGGACATACAAACTTCCCCGGTGTTTCGACTGACATGGGGGTAGATGCTCACAAAATTGTCATTTTTGGGTGAACTATTCCTTGGCTGTATTGAATAGTATTCAACAACTTTTGAGGTCTTCCATATAGGTAATCAAATTCAAGATATTTTAAGACTTTCAGGACCTGAAGACGCCCTGTATAACTAGAATTCCATTGCATTTGTCATTCTCCGTGTATGTGCTGAGTCTCACAAACCTTTTGAACTGTTCCTCAATTTCTCAAAAATGAAACCAAACTCATCTTTTTTTTAGTACAAAAGGGCATGGCGCATGCAGCATTTTACCTTGAGTCTTACTAAAGCCCAGCTTTAGTAACCCCCTAGCCTTCCCCATCGATCTGGAAGGATCTAAGACAGGCACAGCCGCATAAACAATCCTCTCAAGTCTTTAGAGGGTTTTGAAATATTAACAAAAGAGCTCGCAGGTACATCATTTTGCAGCAGCAGCAATGGCAGCAGAGGGAAAATGTGTTTGAATCCTATTATAAATCACACAATACAGCAACAACACTGCACATCCAGCCCCAGCTTGTCCCCCAGGCAACCTGACAGCAAAATCCTGTCTTTACAGATGGCTCTTGGAGAGGACTTGTACATGTGTATGTGCGAGAATGCTTTGTGTGTGTGTGTGTGTGTGTGTTTGTGTGTGTGTGTTTCTATGCATGTCTATTTGTACATTATTTTGTTGTATTAAATATAATAATGTATTTATCAGAATCTGTGCTTAGCATGATAATTCTTTCACGCGTCCATTTATGTATACATGTGTGTGAGCATACAAATGCAGAGGAGAAAGCGGATTTAAAAAAAACAACCTCAGATGGCTCAGGCTAATTTCATCCGCTCCACTTCCCCTGACATGAAAGAAGTAGGACTTACAGATCTTGTGCTTCCCTTTCATGGGGAATTTCACCACCAGCTCCTGGGGGTTGGTGCAGATGAAGACGAATGGGGAAGCAGACTCCTCACAGGTATTAGGGAACTGCAGGGGGGGAGATGGGAAACAGAATAGTCAGAGCATCATTTTACACTGAAATAGTGTGACCATATTGTGCGTTCTCATGATGCCCGGTATCACTGTTATGAATAATTCAGTGCGTGTCATTGTTTACATGCCTATATTATGTGAGATGTCTAACATGCCTAATGAAATGCTACATGCTTGACATTAATGGATAGTTATGAGTCTCTCTGGGTCTTATGCACAGTAATAGCACATCTAATGATACAGTTGCTAATGAGAGCAGCTGCAAAGCTTGAGAACTGATCCACCACATCTTTTAAGGTGCAGATTACACAAAATGTGTTACAATCATCAAAATCCAATACACCCAATGGCACTTTTGGATACACTGTTGCTGTCAAGACAATCTTGTGTGTGTATATCTACTGTACTAATTACACTTACGGGTATATTAATAATTGTTATGGCCAATGTATCATTTAATAAAAATATATTTTGAAATCTATTAAAAGTAAATCTAATTTAGTCACTTCCATGACATACTTATGCATACGATACATGTCATATCACATTCCTATCAAGGTGAGTGTGTTATGGCATCTAATTGACAGCAGCCCACGGTGTACAGAAGCCTAGAGACAAGAGACAACCTCTCTCTCTCTCTGTTATTGATTGGTCTCTCAGGTGAGAGTGGGGAATTGACTGACACTTCATGACAAAGGAGTCATCTTTCCCATCACTGGCGGCCAACGGCTCTCAGCTCATCCAATTTCCTCCGGCGCTATCAGATAGTGCTGTGATTGCATCTAGCCAGCCAGGAAGTGGCTCTTTTCATGAAGGCATGCTCATCCTCCCTCCCCCCCTTATTCACAGCCTCTCTATCTCTCTCAAAGGAGCACTGAAGGTTGTGACAAATTTGGGGCTTTTAAGGGAAATCAACAGTCGGCAAACCATCCCTGACAAACTGGGGAGAGATGATAGAGATGTTTATTTCAGATTACAGTGCATGTCGACTTGACTGTAATACACCGGTGAGTGATAAAATATGTAATCATCAAAGCTCGGTAGGGACTCGCCAGACAGTCCTTGAACAAAACTGCTATCTGTAATTTACTAGGGGTTCCATTTAACACAAGATGAGACATTAAGTGGACATCAAAACACACACGCAAACAGCAACAGATAGCTACAGCAAAATAGTTAGCAAAGACTAATTCATTTTTAGGTCGACCTCAACTAATAGTAATCTTTTCAATTCATATTAAATCAAGAGAATTAGCCAGCATTTTAAACCGAGCTAGTGTCCCATTGTAGTGATTAGAAACAGCTCATCAGAAAGAAGGGGTACCTCCTTGTATCAACTAGCTAAATGTATTTCCAAAAACAATGCAAAGATCCCCCTATACACACTTAAAACCATAAAATGCTTTTAAAATGCGTGCTTTAGCTTGCTAAGGTGAGCATGTCATTTGAATCTTTTTGAATCCATTTCAATGTATGCATTAGGGATTTCTGCTGACACTCTTATCCAGAGTGACTTACAATGAGTGCAACAGTGGAATAAGCATACATTCCTAGATCATCAAAATTACAATCAACTGCAAGTGCCATTATAGTATTCCTGTGATCATAGAATGATCATGTAAGACAGAGGTGCTAGGAAAATAAAGAAAATAAGAGCTAAGGAGAGAAATACATACTTTTTCAGAGCAAAGAGTGTGAGAATAAGAGACAGGATATGATTCACTGGTGAGACGGCAACGTGAGGCACTTCAATGAAAAGCGGAGATTTCAGCCTCATTTGGGGTCACTGCAAAGAAATCTCACGTTAAACAAGATGGCTGTATTGTTTGAGGTGCTCACGGAAACAAAATGGTGGTGGTCTTTCTAAATTCAGATGAAATGAGCGTAGCTGCAGCCAGGGCTCGAGTGCGTTCATGTGAAACCCTGCCAGTTGCCTGCTCTTTCATCCTCCATTAGCTAATTAGTATTTAAAGCTGTTGAATGTGCTGCTTTGCCTCACCCCCTCCCCCACTTAATTGTTTCCATACCATGTTAATCAAAAGGGCATGAAACACTGTGGCTGTGTGACGAGGAGGCTCGCTCAAGCACTCCATATACAGGAGGGATCTAATGCAGTCAGGGTAGACTTGCTAACAATGGAATTAAAGGCGAGCTTGTGAGAAACACAGGTCTTGAGTGAAGTAACTCTTAAGTGCATTTTAAATGAAAACCATACTGATAACAATGACTATGACATTAAATTCAGTTAAGAGTGCTTTGATGTGCTGGTTCCATAGTAACTGAGATCAGGTTTATACCCCAGGGCATTCTGGGTAGTGGGTACTGTGTGTTTTGACATGCGAGAGGTCTGAGGGTGTATGCTACTTAGCAGGTGCATTAAGCTACCTCAAAGTGAATTGAGTCAGTACGTTTCTTCACACATTTACATGGCGTTAGAAGTCAGGGGATTTTGGCACGAGGACTCCGCAGGATCCACCTGCTTGTTTGTGACAAAAGCATCACTGACAATTGGCTCAGATTCAACAGGGAATGGCGTGTCTACTGCATGGCAGGCTTCCAAACTGTTCTAATAAAATACAAATGTGCAGACTCCTCAACCTTGCCGGCCTGCACGCTCTGGATAAATGTAGTCATCCGTCTTGTGTTTTTAACAAAGTGCATTTTTACATTAAGTTACTGCTGCACACTCAACAGAGGTCAGTTGAGGTCTCGGGTACTGAGAAAAAAGTGGCGTTTTCACCCACCACAGAGACCTAACTTCATTCAGAGCACATTTGTATGGCACTACAGAATGTAATTGTAACTAATTACTTTAGCCAAACTACTTTTAGCCATCTTTTGTTCGCTTAATTCTAGGGTTGGGCTTCATTACCCGGTTTCATTTTGGAACTGGTTCCACATTAGAAAAATACCCAGATTTGTTAATCCCCAAGTCAAACAAATCCTCTTATCAAATCCCCGTGCCCCCCTGATGATGTCATACGCTTGCGTCCCCAGCCTTCACAGTATGTTTCTCAACATGGTGGATTGACACAAGCATTCAAAAGTGTGGGGGGGTGCACAAGTGCGATGAATAATCACTTCTCAAAGCAGCATCACTGTACTGTGTTTTTACTATTTTCCTTTTTCCCTCAAATTACGTTAAAAGGTTCGATAAGGGATTTGAAAGGATTCAGATTCGATAAGCAGATTCAATACTGGATTCAGATTTGCTAAAATGCTTTTGAAGGGAATTAAATAGCAACCCTACCTAATTCCTCACCTAATAATATCCATTAAAATGCAGTGGCTATGTAAAGCACAATTCGGATTTCCTTTCCTACTCAGTCAAAATGTTTTGTGATCAGTATCAGCCAGTTCTGCTGGCCTGAGATTGGAAATTAGTACATGCCCCAAAAAATCCAGATCGGCGCATCCCTGTTTGCAGGCTGAGTGGGACTCAGCCAGGCAACTTCAATATGGCTCAAAACATTTCACAAAGAGCCCAACTGAATGAAACATAACCTACATATAACAAAATATAAAACACAAAAGGAAGAGGTGAAAAAACACATACAGCTTCACATTTGCTTCAGAGCCAATTCAATAAACTGCCCAATATTAAATTTGCTGGGATAATGCCAGAGGGGCTTCAACAATATCCAAATGTAATAATATGAAATTCATTGGAAGAAGGGCACAGCCTACAGGAGGCTATGAAGAATAATAGTGGCTTAGAGGGCAGGGAGAGGGCACAATGGCCCTACTGCTCTTACCACACGTGCTGATAATAAAGCATTCTGCACTGAGGTTTGCACTTTGTGTGAATCTTTCATCAGCTTTCGTTCCGCACCACCTCATATGCTTCCTCTATAACAGGGGTTCTCAACCGGGAGTACTTGCTGGTACTGCAGGGGGTTCACAAAAATAATTGTTGTACATTTCATATATTGAGAAGTATATATTTTAGAAATGAATGTGTACCTTTTAACACTGCAATTAAAATATGTATTCCTGTTGCGCAAACGTTAAAACCTTAGGGGATACTAGGGGAGACGGAAGGGGTTCAGTGCTCAGAAAAGGTTGAGAACCCCTGCTCTATACTGTACTACTCTTTTTTAATACAATCCAAAATACCATGAGTTAAGACCAGTAATTGATGAAAACAACATCCATCTCAATAAAAACCAAATAATGCAGTGCCAGGATTTGACAGCAGGAACACAAACCTTTGAGTCCAAGCTTGTCAAGTAACAGCTCAACAAGCCAACACTGTTCCCTCTCCTCTCTTTACAATGTCTCTCTCTCTCTGGCTCTTTTCAGCTGCTGTCAGCAATTAAGGGCAGCAGAGACAAGTAATCTCCTTCTGGGCGACAGGGCCAGACCAGAGCAGGCATGTGGAGTGGGCTGTGCAGTCAAGGGGGGCTGTGTGGCTGGCCCCAGCCTCAGCCCTAGCCAGCCCTGCTTGGCTGCACTCAATCTCAGCCCAATAAAAAGGCTTTCATTGGCAGGGTGCAACTGAGCCAGACGGGCTGGGAGCATGTGGCTTTTAAAAAATGAGGAGGGTGGGATAAGCGGGAGGGAAGCATAGAAGGAAGAGAGGGAGAGAAAGAGAACGAGAGGAAAAATGAAAAAGACAAAGAGATTGGATAGGAGAGACGAATAAAAGGAATATAAGGTGAGGGAGAGACATAGAAGCAGCAATTTTGATAGATAAGGAGCTACAGAAAGCCAACTGTGTATTCCTAGAGAGGAAACGTGAAATACTGCTAAGATAGTTCTGTCAAGGCTGGTTTCACCATGGGAATGGAGAAACAGATGGGTTGTCTCTGAGCGATGGGCTACATGTGGGGGGTGAAAGGGTGTTGTTAGGGACTCCAGGCAACAGTGCCAATCATTCTATAATCTATCGTGCTCACAGAAGAACACAAGCCTGTTTCTGGCATTCGTAAATACTCTACAACACAGTTTTCCTCAGGCAACAACATTGCCTTTTGGCGTCCAACAAGCACAAAATAGATAATTTATTTTCCATTCCTGCACATTACAATGGTTGTTAACATTTTGGTGATCTATGTAAAAATCCTGATTAAGCAGTCTCAAATTTTCAAACTTAATCGGCCACGCCTCACCACAACACATGCATACAAACACACACATCATCACGTATCACTGTACGTCTACGATAATTACAGCATTTCAGTCCAAAACATTGGCTCCAAAATTCATTGCAGATCACACGTTTAAAATGATTGCAAAACAAAAATGAATGTAAAACTGTAACAATGGCTATGTTTACATGCACAGAGAATTACGTTCTTCACCTGGTTATTCAAGTAACCTGGTTTTGGGTCGGCATATGTAAACGTCATAATTTTTACTCCGATACTTCCGAGAAACATGGTTAAGATGTCTGGCTTATTTTTCAACGGGTTTTCTAAACAGATTACTGTAGCTTGGAACCATCTTCTCCTTTCGCTTTGGATTCCAACATCTTTGCAAACCCAGACCCACACAGGGTTACCGGACACATCTTGACACAAACCAAAAGTGGTGAGCAGAATTTACTATTAGTAGTAGTAACCTACTACTGTTCAGTCAAATAGGGAGGGGGTGGCTGGCGGCCGCATCTTTTCATACTTGTATCCAGGCGGACTTTTCTATCTGTAGGCGGGACAGCACAGGTAGATAGGAATATTCTGTTGACCGATTTATACATGGTAACAGGGAGACTCAATCACAGGGTATCAAAGGTTCCTGTAAACAGCTTAACCCAAACAAGACTTAAACCGGAATATGGCCAACAGCCAGGAAACTCTATGCATGTAAACGTAGCCATTGTCCTCATTAGAATAGTTGATTTGAGTAGTCTTTTGGACTTGACAGAATACTGCATTTTGTTCCTCTGCCACATCTACCCTTTCACAGATAAAGTTCTTATAACCCGGCCTACCATATCAATCTTGATTTTTTTATTGCCTGGATTCTGTGCTACATTTACAGAAATCTCACAATCTTTATTTCATCTATCTCCGGTACAAATTACCCACCAGACACAGGAAAAATACAAACCTTTTTTGTTTTGTTTCCTATTGCAATTACCTCAGAATCACCCATTTCATTTGGTATGCACAATGCCACAGTAGCACTGACATTTAACGTGTGATTTCCAACTCTTCTATCGATTACGAGATATACGTGTAAAATATGTTTTGTGAGAGAGAAACAAAAACTATTCCCATGTTCTACTCATAGAAATGCAAAATTATTATTATACAATCCAAATTAAGTGATCAGAATTCCATCTAAACAATGATAATTAATGCTATGCTCATGCCTATGATACATAGCAGACTGGTAAAAGTCGACAAACACTGAATAATCAATCATTGAGTCATAACAACTACAGAAGAATCAACAAGAAGAATCTGGAGTAGGGGTGTTAACGATTAGTCGTTAATCGATTAACAATCGTTAATAATTTGGTCGATTAACATTTCAAATGTAACGAAAATGCAATCATTAAGTTAAACACAAGAGGGCACTACACATAAGAAGACGAAGCAAACCATGTGACCAACAACATGGGGTCGGAGTTCACACAGGCAGTGTTGCAGTCCATGAAGCAAGGCCAGCCTGAGACACGATGCTAATGCTAATGCTAATGCTACTGGGCGAACACTAACTTACTAAACCCGCACCAACGACATGGAAACAGAAGTGGACAACTTTCTGAAGGACATTCCACCACCGCTAAATATCAGTCCCACAGATTGGAGGAAAGTCAACGGAGGAAGATTCCCAAAGCTGACAAAGTTAGCGCGAAGCTACTTCTGCTGCCTGAGACGTATAGGCCGCACCGGAACGTGTATTTTCAGAAGCTGGTCTCACTGTAAACCGACTGCACACGACTCTGATCATATAAATATGATTGTATTCTTAAATAAAAATAAACAGGCTTGGATAGTTACTGCACTT
>OMOT01080982.1:0-10595 GCA_900312575.1 Acanthochaenus luetkenii
AAAGCTGCTGTGTGCGGTTTGGAACATAAACGCTGCTGTGTGGACAATTGTTGCTTCCTGTCAATCATCTTCGGCGGGCGAGTCCCTGTATAGATAGGGGGGCTTGCCACAAACTTCTAGAAATTGATTCATTTTGGCATATGATTAGACTTTTACTACTTTTTTGTAATATAAACTTGTCATAGAGGGGGCAGGACAAGATAAGCCTTGGCTTCATCCTGTCCCTTCTCGAACTTGTTTTATTTTTATTTTTTGAGTTGTTGGTGATTGTTGTGGATTGTGTTTGTTTGTGGTTCGAGAAAAATAAAGATCAAATCAAATCAAACTTCACTCTGTCTTTTCGCCCCAGGTCTAGGAAGCCCTCGCTCGCCAGTTTGAAGTGGAGGAGTGTGCGGCTCCGCTCGCCACCATCTTACCTGCTACCTGTTTGTTAGGGGCGGTCACCTGGGGAAAGGAGGGTTAGGGAGGCTTTGGAGGGGATTCAGGTTCATGGGGGGGATGTCCACCTAACCGCCTCTAATATAAGCTGTCATCCTGGGGTACGATGCACGGTCAGCCTCATCCAGGACGCCCATTTGGTGGGCATCCCTCATCAGGGACGCAGGGGAGTTTATTGGAGCCTGTCCGGTGTGTGCAAGAAGTTAGACGTCACATCAGCCAGTGACGGGGTTGCTCCGCCCTCTCCCGGTTCACAGGCAGCCATGATCGCATCTGTCGGTGGACTTTGTGACTGGTTTGCCACTCTCTAGGGGGAACACGGTTGTTCTTACTATTGTTGATAGTGTTATGGAAAATATACAAAAGCTTGGTGTTTAACAGTTGTGACTTATGCTTAGCAAAGCTATAATTGTGAAGCGTTGTTCTGTATTGTCTGGAAATGATACTGATGTCTGCGAGAACATGGAACTGAAAGAAGGATGTGGTAACTCTTGTATGGTACGAGACAGCGTGCAAATTAAGATGTGACCCATGGTGCGAGGTCACCAGATGTTCCAGTCTAACCACTCGCCCATGCCTTCCTGAGTTATTTTCCCTCGCAGCACATATATATACTGAATGAAACTATCACTTGGTTGAGGAACACTTGCGGTTTAGTCTGAAGAACTGACTGAGACTGAGTTTATACTTGCTTGCAAACAATAAACTTTCACTCTTAAGACATAGCAAAGACTGGTGTGTTCTACTTGAGTAGAGGGCGTCTCACCTATTCCTATTTGCATGCAGGAATTCTTCTAAAGATTTCCACCACAATAGGTTTTCTAAGATGGTCCATTTTGTTCCTCTGTGCAAGCTTCCTTCTACTAGGGAGACAGCTGAGATAATGTTAGCCTAGGTTTTTAGATTACATGGACTACCCCAGGATATAGTATCTGCCTTCGGACTAGAAAAAGGAAATCTGACCACATCACACCAATGCTATCTTCCCTATACTGGTGTCCTGTCTGCTTCAGGATATATTTTAAGCTTTTGCTACTTGTTTTAAACGGTCTGGCACCTCCATATATAGCTGAATTCCTCCATGTTCATAGCCAGGCTACAGCACTCACATCAAACAATCAGCTGCTTCTTGACGTCCTTAAATCTAGGCTCAAAACCAGAGGTGACCGAGCCTTTTCGGTAGCTGGCCCTAAATTGTAGAATAACCTACCGCTGCCCAGACTAGATATATTTAAGTCTCTGTTGAAAACATACTTTTTATCATTGGCCTTCATGTCATAATGAGCTTAGCACCCTGATCTTTGTGTCTTTTTTGTTAAATTGTATGTTTTATTGCATATACTGTCAACCACAGTTGTTTTTAAATGTGCTTTATAAATAAAGTTTCAGTTGAGAGAATTTCTCAGATTAAGTCTGTATAGATCTTTCAGTTTATTGCCAATTTCCTCTGAAGTGAAATCAATGAAATTACACAATCCCAGAGTCTCCAGAACATTCATCTTGTGGTGCTGCAGCTGGCCCACAAGATTCAGCATGCATAAGCTCCTCTCCTCACCTCTTAAATCTCCACAGAGCTCTGGAGAGTTTACAACAAAAAAGAGATAACCGTTTAAGAGCGGGGTTTGCAGGCCTCCACTACTTCAAACCCACCCCCATCGACCACCCCCTGCGTTATCTTAATTGTACA
The DNA here is from genome assembly GCA_900312575.1 of Acanthochaenus luetkenii. Lineage (NCBI taxonomy): Eukaryota > Metazoa > Chordata > Actinopteri > Beryciformes > Stephanoberycidae > Acanthochaenus > Acanthochaenus luetkenii. The sequence continues at coordinate 2,126 of OMOT01080982.1, forward strand.
AGACAGGCAGCCTTGAACTACAGACGAATCAAAAGAAATCAACACATTCATTTTAAATTGCAAGACCATGCAGGCAAATATGAATCTCTAATTACTTATGCTAATACGGTGATGGCAGAGGGAGTGAGGAGGAAGGAGAAAGGAAGGTGGAGGGGAGGCAGCATTTGGTATATCACTCAGGGTGTACTCTAATTAAAAACAAAATTAATCTTTTGGCCGTACAGGCTTGAGGAGAGGCAGACCTCTCTCTCTCTCAGTGTCCCCCCAGTGAGGAGCAAAAGCCACTGAGAGGTAATTACTGTTATCTTCTGGCTGTTTTATTAACATGTGTCCTCAAAGAATGGAGGAGTTTAACTTGGCCCTTGCTCTGACTGATACATGATACACCCATGTAGAAAATGATTACGAAAAAGGGCCCCATTCTTTTTCTCTTCATCTTGAAAAGAAAATAGAGAGAGATTTGTTTTTCCCACTACTCCCACTATTCAAATTTCCTCTGGGGAGTGATATTTCCACAGATAGATGGAAAGAGTAAGGAGGAAGAAAATGAACAGTGAGCATTAGAGAGAGGGGGAGAAGGAGGGATGGGAAGTGATGAGAATAGAGATAGCAGAGCAGAGATAGGAGGAAAGAACACATGGGAATAAAGAAAAAGATGGAGAGAGAGGAAGAGAGTGAAGGAGAGATAGATCAACAAAAAGATTCTACTGCCATAGCGGTGATCAAAATGAGAGGAAAGGCCTAGATAAAGCATACATGCCAACAGCCAGTAATTACATGCCAATCATCCAACCGCAGGCCAGCGCAGGGATTAACTAAGCGGAGAAATGGTGGGAGAAATTCGATTAAAAAATGTATTCATAAACAGGCAATTTTTCTTCTGGCCACTGGGACCAGCTGTGGAGGGACGGGATCAGGACTGGTTGTGGCAGTCAGTCATTGGGAGCAAGAAGGAAGTAGGTGCTAGGTGATTGGTGGTGGTAATTGTACATACTGAGGAAACATAGGATGTAATGAGATTATATTGTCCCATTGGTCAATTTAACATGTGTCCTCGGTACATTGTTGGCTACAATGCTCCACACTAAAGCTATACTAAGGCTCCAATAGTCTTTTAACACGTCCTCGTTCACTTCCCCTCGGTAATACGTAGCAACATATGTCATGCGAGCTGTCAGTGCATTGCAATTACTTTGTCTCACCTACCAAAGCGAATTATTGCAATACGTTGTGGCAGACGGAGGGAGGTTAGAAGGGGGGAAGTGAAGGAGGGGCGGTACGTGCCGTTCCCCACGTGGAAGCTAAGGCCCATATATGGACGTCCGCCCCAATCAGCAGCAGATGCGAGGCAGCTGAGGAAAAGAGAGAAAGCGGGCAGGACCAATCAGGAGAGAGAGCGGCAGGCCTTAAATAAAGGGAGAAAAGGCAGAGAGGGGTGTGTGACCCATGGGAGGTAGTGGAGAACGAGGGATAGTTAAGCGAAGTGAAATAAGAGCAGTAAGAACGCGTATGACCGATCGGACTGAGGACCCTGCTGTGTGCCGAATCCCTGACCGCCTGAGGACCCTGCTTGTGCTTGACCATCGCCTGTATGACTACCCTTCTCCTGCCTTGACCCCTGGACTGGACCACAGCCACCCCACCCTGAACATTGAGTATACGGGACTAATGCTAACCCATTCCCTCCCCGAAACAGAGCTCACGTCAGTGCTTTTTGGGGGTGCTTGCTTTTTGGGGGTGCTTGGCCTATCTAACCCTGATACACAAAGGCTTGGAGCATGTGTTGGCTGCAGCAGAGATTGCGGGCTTGGGGGGTCTCCTGCTGGTGGTGGAGGTGGGGATTGAGCTGCCTCTTTATGAGGGATTTCTGTGGGCCCTGACTGACAACTGCTTGTGTCTGCTGGTCTTCCCCTATACATGAGGCAACTAGGACAGTAATAGAGGGCCTTGCCCCAATTACCTCAGGGTAAACCACCCCCAGCTTGCTACTGTGGTTTCTCCCTTATCTGTCCTCGGTCCTGTAGGTGGGGTTTTCAGGTCCTGTATAATGGGTAAAGGAGGGAACTTAACTGATTTACACGAATAGCACACAAACATTTGCTCTCCTATCAATATTCATTTCACATATGAATACATTTATTTTTAAAATTGGGCATTTTTACTTAAACAGAATAAATATGTACATGTAATGTGTACCAATGCTATGAACAGCACTTTGTATTTTTTGACAGCTTGAGCTCTGGACACATTCCCCTCCAATCCCATTGTCTGAACTAGGGATGCACCCCGAAACCCGGTTCTAAATTAGTAAGTCGAGTATTGATAAGATCCGATGTTATCGGTTCAGCTATCGGTAGGTACTTGAGAAATTATGGAGTGAGATTTATATTGTGGCAAATGTTTTTTCTAGGAATTTAAACATTACGAACATAATCTTGTTTGCCGCTTTCTCTATCTCTCTGTCTCTCTCTTGCTGCGCGCGGGGCTGTGCTCTTACACAAACACGTCAAATCCCCCCCACCATCCTGGGAAAAAAATGATTTGTCCCCCCCAATATCAATGTAAACATAACTATGTAATTTCAATAATATTAATGATACACAATGACAGTACTTTCGATAATTATAGAAACGTAACACATTTCAAAAGATTGTAACCCCCTGCCCTTTGCCTCACAATGGTTTGGCAGGTACAGTGTATGTGTGTGTGTGTGGGGGGGGCTAATCTGACAGTCTGTCGTTGGTGGCTGACCTCCAGTAAGTAGCTCAAACAAAGGATATGTTAGACATCTCTTTACTTCTACCACTCAATACAATAAAACTAATTTAGAATCGTCACCAGGCTTCATTTTCTCTGTTGAATTACAGGTCACTCTTTATGTTCGCTAGCGGTTAGCTGATGTTTGCTAACGGTAGCTACAGTAATATCAACCAGTGTCAGCAGCTGTTTGAATTGAGTCAGTGAGAGAAGCTAGCAAGGCAGTGTGGTGTTCCTTAGCTGGAGTGTTCATGTCTACCATCTGACAGACACCCGGTGCACTACTCTAGGGTCTGTATCTAACGGTACTAAGATCCAAATAAACGTTACTAATGTGTATTCTAAAAGTTTGCGCTGGTGATTTACTAAGAATAATTGCATAAATGACAACAGGCGCAAACATGGTGGAGACGGCAGTATGAGGGTTTTGCGTGTTTAATGGTGTGCACCATGGAGAGTTTGGACGGGCAACAGAACCGCAAAATGAATTAGAGGTGTTAGTGGAAGAGGCTTTGCTCGCAGTGTTCCATCTCCATCTACGTCCAATGCAGGTACGCCGTATGAGCCATAGATATGGAGTTAGCTAGGCTAATAATTATTATGAATAGGTGAATGCATAAAATACAATTGCTTAGCTAATTGTTTAGCTACAAATATATTTGAAAGATTTGGCAACTTTTTGTAGATTGTCAGGCTGAGGCTGCAGCCACCATGTCCCAGCCCACCCCTCCTCCCTCTACCAATGCCAGTCCCTGAACGCTAGCAGCTAGAGGAAGGATGACATAGGATAATAATCAAAAAGAACCGATAAGAGTATCGATAAAGTACTGAACCGATAAGCAGTATCGATAAGAGTAATTGTATCGATAAAATCCTAACGATACCCATCCCTAGTCTGAACTATTGTTCTGGTAACACATAAACAAACATGTCATGTTCAAGTTCATTTATTTATATAGCCCTTTATCACAAGCATGTCTGTCTCAAAGGACTTTACAGAAAATGAGCCAACTAGATCTACCTGAACGTCAATCAGAGGAAATTACAGAATAGTAAAAGACAAACAGAAACAGAATCAAGTACAAGACAAACAAAATCAATTTAGCAAGCCATAGCCCTAACTATTCTACAAGGCCTAAGTTACCCGGCACCACAGCCTTAGACCCTCAATGCATGCAAGGAAAAACTTCCACCAAAACCTTATTAGGTTAAAAAAATGGAAGAAACCTTGGGTGGGCCAAGTCAAAGAGGGATCCCTCATCAGGACTGCTGAGCAGGTGCCGGGACAAACAGTGGAATGTACAATAGCATAAGCAATGACAGTAATATAGGAAACATATGGTGACAGATATGGACGGATGGGCATGGTCAATGGTCAATGCCGATGTCCAGAGAACCAGGGACCGCGACCATGCAGCAGCAGCACCAGGGAAGGGACAACGACCATCAACAACAGCCGCAGGGGGACGGGCAGCACCCAAGTTGACACGAGCCAGATCAGGAGCCGATAGCCGCAGGGGCCATGACAGGAGCCGGTGGTTGCAGGAGCCGAGGCTGGACCCAGGTCACTGCACGGTAGGGACACTGCGACGTTGAATCCACTGCGATCACGTAGAAACATCACCGGTGATGTCAAGTTCTATTCACACATAAGTTGAAGTGTGGAATATTCAAAGTTGTGCATTAATGAGATTAATGACACCTACCTCATATAGGTCAGATTAACATGGTTGTTTGATTTGGATATTGTATTATTTGCTGTACATTCCTATTTGCATTGACAGCCAGGTAAACAATTGTGAAATGATGTTTCATTGAAAGATGACAACATACAACAGTGTGTGAAATGATTGCAAGCTCAGACCTTTGTATTTTCAACATTATAGGCTACAGTCAGAGACAGTCAGTCAATGGAATCAGCTTGACAAATGAAAGTGAGATAATGTTATACAAACTGATTCAATGACGTTTCATTTAGAAACATAAATGAAGACACAAGTACTCACTCCCAGGCCAGTTTGGAAGGATTGCTTATTGAAAATAGCCTCAATGGAACATCTCAACTGGATAAGATATCCTGTGTCTTCATCAGACCCTATAACATTTACATACAGTATATGTATTAAAAAAAAAAGCGTAGCCATACTATCGTTCATATTGGGTTTCATTGTGAGCCATCACAAGTTAATATGCAGCATCACTGAGGGAATAGAGCTAACGTTAACTATAATGGTGAAATGTAAAGTTCTACAGGGGTACGGTGAAGTGGTTACACAGAGCAATGAGTTTGAAAATATCACAAAGATCATCATTGTAATTCTGTGAATAGTGTTTGTTTACTTACACTTGTGTATCACTTGTTCCGCCATGGTGGATCAGGCACAGGAAATGACTTCCATAATGAATTCTGGGCAAGTTGCGCTCCTGAGCCCTCATTTATCAAGTGTGCGTACGCACAGATTTGTGCTTACTCCGGGTGTATGGTCACTTCTACGCAGATTTTTTTTCCTGGGAGGAGCTGGACTCGAACCATCAACCTTGCGGTTGCTGGGCAGGAACTCTACCTCCTGAGCTACTGCCACCCCTAATGAGCAGGATTATGCCAGCAGTGTTGGATGCCATCATTTCTCTGAGCCCGAACTACATCCAGTTCCCTTACACAATTCCACAACAAGCTTGACATCAAGCGGGAATTTCATTTCATTACATTATGGCGTTCAGCAGACACTTTTATCCAAAGCGGTTTAAATTACATCATGTTCCATACTACACACAAACGCATGTCTTTGGACAGTGGGAGGATACCCACCTCAATTTCACAGCATCGCTGGATTTCAAAATATAATAGGTGCAATAGACTGAACCCACGTAGCATTAAAAGTCACACAACTAATTCCATTATGTCAACAGAAAGGGTTTAATTCAGTTAATTACAGTTACAGGAAATAAGATCGAAAAATAACATACTGTTTTAAACTACCAGGAACTATTTTCCCTGTTTCCATAGGAAGTGAAGGTGGTGGGTGATCCGAGACTATGTACAGCTAAAATTCCATAAGCAGCAGATGAATACATAGTTGTTCACCTGAAATGGTACATAGCTACATCCGCTATATTTAGTCAATATAAAATAAAATCTATGCATCTATACGCCATATAATAAACACAACTAACTTTTTTTAAATTAAAAGGTCAGTCCTATTACTTTGAATACTGCTAGTTGCCTGCTGTCACTCAACATAGTGTATGCTAAAGTGTTAGCATGGAGCAATGATCTACCAGGTACACATGGATGATTTTGGGGTCTATATTCCTATCACTTAACAGCTAATTTGACCTATGGGACAATCTGCACTTACACTTGGTACATTCCTTTTATGTATCTTGTTCAAGGATACTTTGGCAAGTATGGCTAGACGGGGGATTAATTGACTGAATTTGCTGATCTTCGCAAAACTGTAGTGTTTATGAACATCACGTACTTCCCCTTCATCATAAGAGATGGGCTTCTGTGACTGGTGCATAGCTTCAAGACAGAAAATAACATGACATTGAACTGCTCTGTGGTGAAAAGCTATGCAGTGTTTTCAGACAATGGTTACAGGGCTATGTTCTCCAAGACAATTAAACTGTGCTGGATTCTGGCTATCCTACATGCTGAGACTCCCCCTGGTTAATGGCTGGCATCATCTCAATGACAAGTCAACAGACTGGCCCTTGAAATGCATTATTAACCAGGTAATTGGTGGATAATTAGACCATTGTTTGTTGGCACTTCAGTGGTGTACATTATTGCCTGCTCACAAAATGATTTATGAGTCCATAATTCATATTTTACTACTATAATTATATCCTTCCGGCCCCCATTACTGGTGCTCCGTTAATAGCGATGCCTCAGTGTTGTTTGTGGGAAAAATGTCCACAGAGAAGATTTCTGAAAACAAGGGGGAAATCTGTAGATGCACAACCTGGTGTTAAGCATTTGGTGTTTCCCTATAGTATCTGTTCTTGTATAACACTTGGACTTGCCAAGCTCTCTACTCATTGTGTGTTGAGTAGAAATGTAAGTGAAATTCTTCTCGAATAACATAGTTTCTGAGAAAACAATTTGACAAGACAGAAGTGGTCAATTTGAAACAAGAAAAAGATCACTACATTACTTACTGCTATACCAAATACTATATATACATTTTTAGTACAAAAGTCATTCCTATTGTGACCAAACGCGAGATAACCCTGGAATATGCAACGCCACTTTTGGAATTTAACCCAAAGAATTACATTTATACCCATAAGGCTAATACAGGTTCTTAGGAATCAGCAGAGAACAGATTTCCAAGTGAAGTTTTTGCTTTATTTGTTAATAAATAGAACTGACTAGAGGCTGGAAAAATACCAACATTAGTAATAAAATACAAGATTTATTAACAGTATTAAAAACCACTATCAAAGCTTAAAATGGATACTGATGTTAAAATAAAAGAAGGTAGAACTCGCTGATGGTGGAGGGGAGGGCAAGTCGACCAACGGGTGAGAACTCGTAGTGAACTACCTCAGACCACAGGGGACATACTTCAAATGAAGGTAAAGGTGCACAGTGAAAAAGGGCCGATATAAATACACAAACAACAATGCAAAGGGAATTACTTCAGCCTATACCATTGCCCCACATGAACGCCCCCCCTTCCAGTTAGGCCCTGACTGCAAGAGAGGGAGGGTGATATTGTACACATGCATTTGGATTGATGACCCTGGTAGGAAATGTGTATACAGTGAGTGACGATGAATTTCCTGACACAAATGCATAAATAACTACCACAGGCAAAACACCCGCTAGCACTCTTTAAAACAGCTTGTACAGGGGTGAGACCTTCCTCTGGAGGCAGTTCAAGGAAGGCAACTCTAACTGGCTGTGCAGTCACCCAACAGCCTCACTTGCTACAACAGGCCAGGCCCTTATTTATCAAGCGTGCGTATGCACAGATTTGTGCGTACTCCAGGTGTATGATCACTTCTAAGCAAAGTGTGTTTTGTACTTGTACTTCAGAATGTACTTACATTTAAGCACAGGTCTGGCCGTGCGTACGCACAGCATCCAGTGGTAGAATAGGGAAACTGCAAATGGAAAGCATTGTAGAGAGTGAATACAACCACATGCATCTAACAATTTCGACATCTACGATGTATCAGGGACGTGCGGTCAGGGGCGGCAGGTGAGGCAGAGCCTCACTTGTCATCATGACAAGTAAAAATAATAATGATAACATAAAATGAATATTAAAATTTGTCCACTGATCTTTATGTATGACTAATTTCGAACATTTTTATAGTCAAAATTGCTGAATTTGCATATTTCCATTTCCTGTTGAAATACAGGGGTGAAACGCGAGGTGCGGCAGCAGCGAGCCGAGCCTCCCCTGTGCAATGCACAATCCATCATAAACTGGGTTGACATGCAATTGGCCCGTGCCTGTTGCCGTATCTCTGCATATCGCCAATATAATGTTTGCAGATACGCTAATAAACACGGATTTTCCACAGTCTGGTTAATGTCTTTAACCATTAAATTTTAATGTTAGTAAGTGACATATTTAGTGTTGCTAATGGGACATAAAACATCAGTGAAAAAAGCACCGGTGCGGCAAGTAATATGTTGCCGCACTACTGAAGGTGGCGTACGTGAGCCAACAGGTGCTTGTTGCTGCTGTCATTG
>OMOT01080983.1:0-18768 GCA_900312575.1 Acanthochaenus luetkenii
GAAATTAATGGAATAGTTATTGACACACATTCATAACAACGCAAGAAAACAAAAAGGCACCAAAACCCAAAATGTAAACTAAAAAATGGACACTGCTGATGTTGAATAGGCTGAAATCGAAATGATATTGAAAAGTGGTTCTTACCCTTGAGGCCGGCCCGTTTGGTCATGTCCATGGTCAGCAAAATTTCAATGGCATTCCTGGAATTGTCAGACAGCTGCTCCTCTCCCTCAGGCCAGGGGATATCTAAAATGGTTGATAGACAGAAGTTTAAAATAATAATTTGTATTAATAAATACATAAGCATGCTAGTCACATTATCAATTAATTTCCTTGTTTTAAATTGTCACCCCAAAAAAGTTATGGAAATGTAATGTCACATCAAACGAGTGTCAAGCAAGCTGAGTCGAGTATGTCAATGATCTCGTCAGAGCGTTGTGGCGGAGAAGAAGTTTTACTTGTATGTTGCCGCTGCAAAGGCAAACACAACCCACCTCTGTTGAGAATATTCTGGAAGACCAGCTGAGGCGTCTCGTCATTGAAAGGCGGCACACCCGTGAGGAACTCGAAAAGACACACACCCAGCGCCCACCAATCCACCATGAAGTCTGGTTTTGGGGAGGAGGGGCAAACAAAAGTCAGTCACTTTTCATGGCTTCAACCATCAGTTTCCCCACGGATTCCTGTTAAGACTGTGCATTAGTTCTACTGCGGTGGCAGAAGCAGGGACTAAGTGAGATAAATATACAAGATGGAAGGATTACATTTCTGGGTTCTTAGTTGAAACACTGAATGATTAAAGAAATCGTGGGGATTTGTGAGGTTTATAGCAATACTTCACTTTGACAGGACGTTAACACTTTCTAGCAACGCAAACCTCCATGAGTTCAGGAACAGTCGACCACTGATATCGGCCCCAGAAATCTTAGTCACCGTCAATCACCTCTTTCATTTTGAAGACATAATGAAGTACAACATATAACGCACATGAAATTATCATAACGATCTATGATCAAGTTAAGAAAAACCCTCAACAGCAGAGGTGACTAAAGACTGCCAGACGGGATATGGTTTATGTCACAAATCTGATTCCCACAGTTGTCAATGGTGTTAGTTCAATCTTACAGATATTAAGGACCCTGATTTCCAACCTTTGTAATCACACACTAAAAATGCCCTCCTTGTCATTCAATCAGGCTCAATATGTTCACCAACCCCAGCCAAAAGGGCAGAAACAGTGGGAATAGGGAAATTGGGAAAATCAGCATGTTTCCTCTGGCATATTAGCAAGGCTGGGTGAACATGCATGCTTGCTTGCAAAAAGAGCAATATCAACTTACCACATTGACCATTTCCTGAAACTTAAAGAGAATTCCTGTCACAAAGGCTACAATGTTGAGCATCCAACATCAACACCAAAACAATGGGTTTGGTTATCTCTTGAAACAAAAGCATTGTGGTTGTTGTTGGCATTTTGAGTTCCCTCTCTTACCATGTGGTTTCCCCAAGAGAAGCTCGGGAGCCAAATAGTCAGGGGTTCCTAAAATGGGTGCACCCTCAACTGGCAGCGCACCCCTTCGGACACTCTTTGGAGTCCTGAAAGGGGTGTGGGAGGCCGTCATGGGCTGAGGAGTCTGATGTGAGGAGGGACAAACCGGAACGTAAGAAGGTGGTAACATCACAAATTACACTAATCGAATCAAAAAAGTACATGAAATGCACTGACTAAATACTATAATATACAGTATATTAGGGTTCAACCAATATGGGTTTTTGAATGCTGATAGTGCCGATATTCAATATCTTTACATTTGATCACTTTCAAGACCAAAACATTATAAGGATTCAGTGTTTCCCCCAGAATTGTATTCCTGGCAGGATGGAAAAGCCTCTGAAACAGCATTTAGACCATCATGGGACATGATCCAAACTCTCCATTTAAACCCAGACTAAATACGTTATTTTAGGGTTAGCAGCTCTTTAAGGACCCACCGCACTGATTAAATGGTAGGGAAACTCTGGGATACATTATTACCATTAAATTAAGAATTAAACTAAACAATCTGCAAAGAAAATAAAATGTAATGACAGGTTTTACAGACTGTTTTTATGCAGCTGTGGTCAGGGAGGAACCTCCATCATATCAGCAGCGGACGACATTGACTGGTCTGAAATACCAGCCTGATATATTGGCAAACCGATATATTGGTGTAACCTTAGAGTACTTTTTTTTCTAAACAAGGCTTGTTAGCATTCCTCATTGAAACCAGTGTCTAGAAGCTAATGAGCTAGCTTGTATCTTTCTAATACCAACTACTTTGAATGAGGAATGCCACAACAGAGCAGCCAATCCAAATCCTGTGACAAGTGCCAGTATAAGGAGAGAGAGAAAAAGAATACAATTTAAAATATATCCTTTTAATGCCTACCTGATATTGAGAGCTATTGGAGTTGGGTCTTTTCTGCACTGGCGTCACAGCAGCAGATGCAGTGTGGTAAGAAGCAGACGTGGACACATCCATGTTCTCCACAGACCCCACGCTAAGACGGGAGTTACAGGAGATGTTGGAACGGTTAATGGAGCTACAGTAGCTACGGAAAGCGACGACATTTCTCGGCTTGAGGAACGAGGACGACTGGCCGGCGCTGCAGGCCAGCTCAGGGAGCCGGTTGGAGAAGGAACACTGAGATTCACCTCTCCGGACAGAATTTCCCAGTTTGGGTGTTTCAGTGCTGGCAGCGGTGGGAGTTTGGGGCAGTGATTCAGTAAGGGCAGAGTCTTTGTTTTCCTCTAGTTCCTCAGATGATGTTGAATTCCTGTTTATGGAACACTGGCTTGGCCCCAGGGGCGCTGGGCCGTCGACAGTGATAGACATTTCATGCGTAGACCCCTCAGAGTCAAGGCTCAAGCTCCTGCAAATATCATGGTCGTCAGCAAATGACGATGTGAAACTTGAATTTGACAGGTCTCTGGTGTCATCTACAAAGACTGGCTCTACTGGCTCTTCCAGTTCACAAAAGAGATTTTTGGCCACAGCAATGGGACTGGAGCGCTTTGGGACCTGTTCTTCAACTAACACACCGGAGGACCTGAGGTCATCTAGGTGGACGCTGGAAAACCTCCCAGTCAGACCAGTATGAGGCCTTGTGTCCTCTTCTGGAATCTCATAGCATCTCTTGTACTCTGCGTTAGACTTCTTGGCTTGGATATCCAATGGCTCTGGACTTATTTCCACATCTGAAAATGTCCTCTTCACAGATGAGGCTATTGCACTTTGGTTACTGTCCACCATTGGTGTAAAGAAATAACCTTGAGGTGTGGGAGGTGGCTCCACTTTGTTGACGTGAGGCCTCGTTCCTGCAACATTGCCTGGGTTTGGCTTTTTGGACTGTTCCCCAGGAATGGCATCCGGATGTCGTCTGCTGGCCTTAGCAGGGAACTCAAAGTTGCCCGATGCTGTGGGTGCACAGTCCCAGTCGGGCACTTTTGGCTCAGAATTTGCTGGTCTTCGCTTTGTTTCAGATGACACCGACTGTCCTCTCGCTTTCTTTTCATCAATACGTTCATTTTCTTTCTAAGGAAGCAAACAAATGAAAACGTAACAGCATAAGCTTTTCTAATGAGGTTACAGGTTTACAAAAGCCACTCTCTACCAAACACTGACCTCCTCACTCTCCCATAGTGGACTGCCTCCACCTTCAGAGTCGGAGGTGCTGCACGCACTCATCGTCGCAAACCGCCTTCTGGTCTTCAGCAGTGTGGGAGTCAGATTCTTGGACAACGTATGCGGGCTGAACAAACTGTTGTTGGGTCCTGTGGGAACAGCACAAATAAGCCAAAACATTTTTATACATAATCCAGCATACTGGAAAACTTGCTCCTCAAATAGCCACACCTGATAACCGGTCATTCCACAAGGATAATAGATAAAAACCTAAATAGCTGTGGGAGATCTAGGATGACATACCCAGCTTCCGAGAGTAGCAAACCGGGGAGTACAGGTGATCTCTTTTCTTCATCAAAGGCGAACAAAGAGAGTTTTGCTTTTGCTCTAGTTTGCCACAGGACATGGGACTGAACACAGCTGATGCACTGCTGTGGCGCTTGCTTTGAACTACTGGCGTATTCTGTGTTTGATAAATAAAATAAAAAATAGTCATTATGCAGTACAAAATATGAAGCATGCAGACTGGATATTTCTCCATGCAAAATGAGATGCATTTACTCACAAATCCAAGGGAGCTGATCAAAGAAAGGACTTGGCCAGGGGTACGGAAGTAATCTTTTTGGGGTTTTGCCAGGGATGGGGTTGTGAGGATATCTGCAAGACTCAGTTCTGACACAGAGAACACAGAGATAACGTGAAGGATAAATTACTAACAATACTGGTGGTGGTGATCACAATTTCCCATCATGGATCATATTAGGTTCCATACCTCTATCAAGCTTGACTTTGGAAAGGCCAAAGTCTGTTAGCTTGATGTGGCCTTCATTGGATACAAGCATGTTGTCGGGCTTCAAGTCCCTAAAAAGTTGTGATTCAGGTCAATTATGGATCACATGACAGCCAAACAGTAATGACTGACACCCCAAAATTATTTTTTTGAATTCAGAATCAAAGTACCTGTGGATTATACCATGGCGGTGGAGGTAGCCTAAAGCCTGTGCAACCTCTGAAATATATCTTACAGCCATATCCTGGTCGAAATATCCAAAGATGTGAAGGAGAGACTTCACATCTCCGCCAATGAGGTATTCCATCACCTGTGAGCAACGAAACAAACAATAGCCAATGATACGCTACACGAATAATAACCAAAGAAAACAGCTAATCCTTTTAGAATCAGAACCAGAATTTATTGTCCAAGTATGTACACATACAAGGAATTTGACTCTGGTACTCACAGAATAAAAAATAACATTTATAAATAAAATTTAAAGGAAAGTATGCATTTTTAAAAAAAAGTGCATTTAAACCAATTAACGACTATGTACAATAGGTTTAATATCTAATTCGATCAATTAATGACGTTGCTTTATGCACAGTAATTGTGTACAGTGTTTTGAAGGAGCCACTGAGCGTTACCAGATAAATTTTGGTGGCAGTCTGAAGGGAGTAGAACAGGTGAACCACAAAGGGGCTTTTGCTCAAAGCCAATGCAGCTCTCTCTGCCTTCATTTGCCGTGTCATGTTTTTGTCAACCATGTCTGCTTTCTTCATCACCTGAAGAAGAAGAAGAAAAACGTGTATATGTCTTTAGCTAAAGGTTCAGTAAATGATTCCATGTTCCCAACGAACAAACCGACTCACCTTGATGGCATACAGTCGTGCACTGCATTTCTTTCGTGCAAGGTACACTTTGCCGAAAGCACCGCGGCTGATGGGCTTCAAAACGACGAAATCTTCGATTGAGGGCGGCTTTGAACAGGAATAGGACGACGCGGCGTGCTTTTCCTTTGCATCCATGTTACAGGTTTCAAACGAGGGGTCGGGTTGTGTCTATAGCCAGCTGTCACCAAGTAAACACTCGCATGCTAAAAGAAGCTAGCGTCGGGTTTGTTTTGAAATTTTGAATTCCGCTGCTCTTGACGCGGGGTCCTGTGACGTTGGTTTTGTTGCACAAGTAGCTGCCTGTGCAAAACCGTTACTCAGCGTGAAACTTACTTGGAAGTGTAGTGTGTAGTGAAGTAAATGGTAGTTACACGTGTTAGTTATAAAGAGTTATCAAATACATAGCTCGAAATAATGTCATGGAACGATGTTCTTATTATGCAACTTTTATTTTCAATCAGGCAGTATGGGGGCACACGTACAAAATGAAGGGAGAAAAATATGTACTAACGTATTGTCCACTTAATGCATAAAATGGCCCAATTACAGTTTAAATGATATTCTTGCCATGTAGAGTTTAAGCTTGTTCTTTAAAAAAAAATATGTAAGATTATTTTGCTTTCTTTTTTTTAACATTTATTAACGTGGAGTTTGACTTCCGTAGTTAAATTATGTAATCACAGGTCTGTGGGTGTATAACTCATTTACGTCATTTTGTAGGCGCGACGACCTCCGAAGAATCCATTTGGCGTTAGGAAGCCGAAAGTTGTGTAACGGGGGAAACAAAAGGACAGTGCGCTGGGAGGACACACTCGTTCACACACAGAGGGTCTGTCCTCGTTCGCCAACCCTCAACGTTGCTCCTCGTTTCGATTACTCTGGAATCATGTTTTCACTCTCGACGTCGTTTCAGCCGCAGCAGGTAAAGGCCACCGGATGGCAGCTTTTTGGCTAAGTTAGCTACCGTGAGCTGACGGCGTACGTGGCGTAAAGTTACCGAGTCAGCGCTACCTTGTCAAACGTGTTATGACGATAATGGCAACAAAAAATGACTAATCTCATCGGTGTTTCATGTTTCGTCTTTATTTAATGTTACAGTAGATGGCGCTGGTTAACGTTAGCTAGCTTAATAATCACGTTATCTGAACGGGCCTACTAGCAACATGTAACGAGCTAGCTTAGCAAGCTCAAACTGTTGTCGAATGACGGTTATGTTGTTGTGTGAGTGGAAGGGAAAGGGAGCTAATCGATCACAGAGGTGAGGTTACATAACCCGCACAGACCTGTCTGTGTGCTAAGAGAGAGAGCAGCGTGGAGAAAGATCGTCTGCTCTGGTCTGGAGAATGACATAACTGACCCGACAGGTCCGGGAAGGACTCGGCCAAACTCCAGAAAGCTGAAATACGTGTGTCGTGAGTGTCCTACACGCTTAACCCCTGATGGTAACATGTCTCCGTGCCCCCGTGTCTCGTGTCTGACAGATGATAGTGCCCCTCAGCCAGCTCATCAATGCCCTCCATTCTTTGAAGACCTCCGTCAGCTCTGCGGCCACAGCTTCAGCCCAAAGCCTGAACAAAGACTTCACTCCGGAGCACAATCCATTACTGAAAGAGGTAAGATGCGAAGAGTCCAGATCTATTATTTACCCTATGTGATGGATATGCCTTGTTGTGGGGTATTATGAACATTGTGAACTAAAAGCACAACATTTTGTTATTTTGTTGCTGCACACATAGACAGTCAGATGTGATCAGAAGGGCATGGTTGGTTGTCAAAAGTGTGTCAGTTAGGTTCAATGAAGGTGCAAATCCCTGACTATTTTTGTTGCCTTTGGGCCAATTGCATTCTCACTTCAAACAAACCGCTTCAGGGTTTACATGGAAGCTGTCTGAGACCTCGTCTCTCAAGTGGGCCCTGGTTGTTTAGTGTGCACGGAGTTTGACTAGGTTGGTCTTGCCTCCTCAAATCTAAGCATAAACCATGGCTGCACGTGCCACTTTCACTTGTTGTTTTCAATGGAAAAGAAGCAGAACATTCAACCGTCAACAATTGCAGACGGCACAATGTGTTTTCCATGGCAGCAGCAGGAGACATTACTAGCACTTCTCCGAAGGTTCCGCTGAGCACTGCTAGTTAGAAAAGTTAGTGTTTTGTGGACAGTCGCCCGTAGCCTACCTGTCTTTCTTTCGTGCATTCTTAGTCAGAACATTTGCTCACAGTGCACTAATGCGTGAGGTGCTATGCATAGCACCTGTTTATAGCACCTGTTTAACACCTCATTACAGAGTTATGTCCATAAATATTAATAGCACAAAATGTTAACCTATTCAATTCTGGGTACTGTGCGTGACTGGAATTAGACCCTATAGTCCACAGGGCAATTCCAGTCAGCCACTGTGTTAAATGATAAATAATAGACCGCTCTCTCTCTGCATCTCTCTGCTGTAGTAATAATCAACCAGGTCAAACTTCGGCAAAATCTCAGAACGAGAGAGATGTCTAATACAATTTCTGTAAAGCACAGCTTTAAGTAACTGTCATACAAAGGTGTACAGTATATATTCCAACGATTGCAATTTCCTCACTGTTGTTATCTTGTCTCCGTAGCCCAGTGTGAGCCTGAGGGACTTGGGCCTGTCAGAGATCAGGGTTGATCAGCTAGATGAGCTGCTCGGCAGGTTACTGCCTACACTAGGACCAGAGGAACCTCCTGCTGCTCCCTCATTATGGAGGACGTCTCACGTTTCTGCAGATACCTTCTTCCAGAACAAGCATGGTGAGCAGCTCGGTCAGATGACCTGGAAAGGTTGCCGCCATCCCCAGTGTTTTCTTTCAAAATATGGATAGACCCGAGCCTGTATCACAAATGCTGCTATTGAGTTGGAATCTAGTATTCTGCCGTTTTTATCCTAGTCACTTTTACTCTACAGAAAACTTATTAGACAAATGTTCCAACCTGTTTTATCATGTTATGTTGCACACACTCATATAGATTTAGACTTTAAAGTATTTGCATTTGTACAATTTTTAAATTTGCTAATGTGTTTCACAGGGTTTTTACACAGAAGGTTGAGGGTTTTTGGCTCACCAATATTCCACAGACAATACCACAGTCCTCTAAAAGAAGTTTGCTCAGAGTTACAATCCTTGCCTGGTAAGAAACTGACTATGATTACTTAGCCTAAGTGAGTTGTTTGTGTGAATGAAGGGAAATAAGAAGAATAAAAAATACTTTTCTGATATTGTTTCATATTTTGTCTTTTCCACTCTTTTTTTCTTTCTTTCAGTATGGGTCCAGAATCGGGGTTTCAAGACACTTAAGTCGAGGACTAGAAGAGTGGAGTCTGGTTATGACGGTCCAGTGGAGTCGGACACCTACACTCCGAACTTCATGAAGGTCAGCGTGTTACTGCTGCACTTCTTTTGGCGATGTTAATATTAGTTTATTCTCTGGTATTTTATGAAACTGAGCTACAATGTCAATTATAGGCTTATGCCTCTCTAACTCTTTTTCTGTTACCCTCTTGAATGTTGGGCTTTCTCTCTTAGTCAATAACTAATATCAAACACCAGCCAAATACTGGTAACTTTTGTCTTGGACTGGTCAATTTAGTCTACTCCACTAGCCACTTTGGCAGATAAACGGCTATTATTTGGAGGTTGCTTTGTATTCCAAGAATCAATGTTAGTGAAAATTGCAGAATTTTGGAATCCACCAACCATTGTGGCCAGTGGGCAAAACAGTGGGTGTCCTGTCCTACTTGTACCATGTCTTTATTCCACTCTTCATTTTCCTCACAGGGATTGCTCATGCGGGACAAGGGACCAGAGGTGCAGTCACTGGACCAATTGACGAAACAGAGGAACCTTCCAGTGGACCATCAGGATGCCTTCAAGACAGGTTTCACTGAGGGCTTCATGAGGTCCCAGGCCTTCACTCAGAGAACACAAGGCATGTGGCTCACTTACCTTGTCATGAGGCACGGCACTTTGGTCTAGAGAGAAACTATATAAAGCCATAGGATTCATTTGTAGTCCATATACCTCAAGCCATAGTAGCCATGGTTGTGTAACTGATGCCATTAGCAGTTGCACCAAGTTTTCATTGGATGGCAGTGCTGAGTCAAATTACAGAGACATCTCTTGATGGACATGAAGAACTCTCACAACTAACCTTTGTCTCTGCCTTATTTCGACAGACTCGTTGAGGAGGACCAGGTTGATCCTGTTGGTCCTCCTCCTTGTCGGTGTCTACGGCCTGTCAAGAACCCCGTTTCTATCGGGTAAAGGCTCCTTTTCTGATACTGGTTTGTTTCAGTCTTCGTTAATTCCTATGCTTACAAATCAACCCAAACCCTTACATGCACAGTTCAGATAGAACGAAGCTCATTAGCTTCTCCATGGATGTATAATTAAGCGATTGTTTCATGGGAGCCTATTTTAGAGGCGCACAGGGCAAGTATTGTGATCCAATATTTCTTTGATGTACGTACTATTAAGCTTATCATATCGGTCACGTAATGAAACATGACATTTCTCATGTGGTGTGCTGTGCATGTAAGGGTTTGACTGATTATGCTGCTGCTCAATACTCAATTATCTATCATCTATTTATGTTTTCATGCCCATGTGCTGCGACTGTATTCGAATACTTGGAAGTGATAATTGTGGAAAAGCCGTGCACATTTGGATCTCCATATTTACATACGGCACTATAAGCAGTAAGCGTATCGTAATCAACAATTGCATCCCCTGTAATCATGAGATATTTTAAAGAAACGTGAAGTCTCTCTGGAGTTATCGTGCTGAATGGGTTGTTTTGGGATTCCACAGTGAGGTTCCGCACCACGTCTAGTCTTGACTCAGCGGTAGACCCCGTCCAGGTAAAGAATGTGACATTTGAGCACGTCAAAGGAGTGGAGGAGGCGAAGAATGAACTTCAAGATGTTGTTGAGTTTCTCAAGAACCCCGAAAAGTTCACAGTTCTGGGTGGAAAGTTACCTAAAGGTAGTATATTCTTTTATTCTCTTTTTCATTATTTTCTGCTGTCCACTAAATAGCCTAACCCTACAGTACATAACAAATGAAGCAAATAGTGAAATGCTACTTTTATTTTTGTGTTCGGTTATTTTAACCCAATTGGTTTTCTCTGTTGTCCTCTCAGGGGTCCTCCTGATTGGTCCGCCAGGCACAGGAAAGACTCTCTTAGCACGTGCTGTGGCTGGGGAGGCTGACGTGCCTTATTACTATGCCTCCGGATCAGAGTTTGATGAGATGTTTGTGGGTGTTGGCGCGAGTCGTATCAGGAACCTCTTCAGTAAGTTACTGAACACTATACAATTTTCAAACATGTCGCTTTTGCCTTTCAACACTGTCCTTGTGTAGTGAACGGACTACTTGAGAATATTTCTGCCCAGCTACAATCATCCTATCTCTTTTTTTCTTTGTTTGCAGAAGAGGCAAAAGCTAACGCTCCTTGTGTAATCTTCATTGATGAGTTGGACAGTGTTGGTGGAAAGAGGGTTGAGTCTCCTATGCATCCTTACTCCAGACAAACCATCAACCAGCTGCTTGCTGAAATGGATGGGTTAGTTTTCTGTCATTGCCAATGAACATGTATCTGCCTTCTTCCTCCTATAACTTACTATAACTAATGGCAGAAGGGGAAATGTTTAATTTGTAATCGGCAAAGTATGCATGTGAAGTAATATTGCTGAAAGTACCATAATCTGCTCTGCTTATTCTCTTTTTTCTTTTTTTTCTTTTTTACAGGTTTAAACCAAATGAAGGCGTCATCGTTATTGGTGCTACAAATTTTGCGGAGGCTTTGGATAAGTATGTACAGTATTACATTTCAGATAAATACCTTTTCCCATAGGCCTTTATCCAAGCCAGCGATTTGCCCATTGGCAGGGTAAGGTTAAATTGCCAAGAATAGTACTTTATGGATTTAAGAGTCGCATTTCACACAAACTGGAGGATTTCAACAAGTCTCGCTGCAACACTAAATGGATTGCCATTTAATGAAAAAATGTATCATGAGGAAACGTATGTAGACATCAATCTACATTTTATGCAAATAAGTACCACTGCTACTCCAGTTAATTTTCCCACCACTAGCATTTGTCCTCTGCAGATGCCTCAGGCTATGTCTTGCTTGTGGCCTAGTTCCAACATAATCCTGTTTGAATGGAACCATTTAATGTGCACGAAGAGCAAAACAAACACTAAATCTAAACTGACCATTGACCCATGTTACATCAGCTACAATAACACAACAAGCACAACCTCTTACACTGATTATACATAGAATTTGTATACTGTATGCAAGGGAAAATACTTACAAATTTGGCATGTTGTGGGAATCTTTTTTTGTGTCCAGTGCCATAATTTTACCTTGATAAATAATTAATTAAGACTGGATTAAAAAAGAAATAAAATTATGAGATACTGGGCAGTAATCTTTTATCATTTATACTTCCCCAGTGTGTCTGAAAACATCAAAACTCAACATATTTAATGAAAATGATATCAAAATTCCAAGGTGTGAGTGTTCCTCAGTGTTTCCCCATTGTGCCATAATACAGGATATTCTGAGGAAGCGCCTCCATTTCAGGCATTACATTATAGTGCACTGCAGGTTCAGAAGACAGCTCAATTTTACATGGCATTTTAACTCAATGTGGTAGATTTTGCGGGTTTGGAAGCCCATGGAAATGATGAGTCGACACAAATGGCTACTACTGTTAAATATTGGGGAAAAGATGCAGTTTAAGATATTAACTCCCAATGCACGAATGACGTAGGACTCAAAACACCAAAACATTTCAGTGATGCCCAGCCATTTAACAGAATGGAAGAGTATATCTACTTTGAGTCTTAATTACTACTTCTTTGCATTTCAGTGCTCTGATAAGGCCAGGGAGGTTTGACATGCAGGTGACGGTCCCTCGTCCGGATGTGAAAGGACGCACTGAAATTCTCAACTGGTACCTGTCCAAGATCAAAATGGATCCTGGTAGGTCTCAGTGTAAACACATTTGCACACAAAATCAAAGACATTTGTTGGATTTTCACTTAAGTTATCACAATCAAATGAACTGTTGAAACAAACATTGGTATTTGTGTACTTGAGTATTTCATTTCCTCCAGTGGTTTTTGAAGAATCCTTCACATGTCTACTTGACCGTGATGAAGATTCTGAAAAGAAGCCCCACACATTGTCCCAAATTAAAGCATGCAGCAGCTCTCTCAGGCAACTACGTGTTACATATAGCCTTATTGTGTAATATATAGATATATAGATATATGATGTAAAAATCCTGCACAAGTTACCTTAAAGAAGATATTTCTCTTTTGATCCTCACTTGATGGAGCGCGTCATTGTTCAGAAACTGCAACGCTCTCTTTATCAAGTAAAACCTTTTAAACTGTTCCAAACGGCAAACCTGAGAGAATACCTTCTTTTTCCTGTTGCGTGAAAGACACCATTGTCTCTCGGAACACCAATAACCTTTATCAAGCAACTGTTCTTCTAATGCCTTTGTTGTTTTACAGCTGTGGATGCGGCGATCATTGCCCGGGGCACGGTGGGCTTCTCTGGGGCGGAGCTGGAGAACCTGGTCAACCAGGCGGCCCTGAAGGCGGCTGTGGATGAGAAAGAGATGGTCTCAATGAAGGAGCTGGAGTTTGCCAAGGACAAGATCCTCATGGGTGAATACACAAAGCCCTGCACTGCAGCCCACCTGCTGTAGAGCATCACATGAGACAGATTAACTACACACACGCTAGTTAAGAGACATTCTGGACAGCAATAGTGTCAGGTCGGTGCACGTCGGGTGGTCCAGGCCTCAAGACTGGTCTGTGGTAGGAAAGTGTGAGTTTGAAAGGCCTTTGTTCTTGAATGAGCCTGTCGTCGGTCTCTTCCAGTGTAGATTAAGTCTTGCATCGTTCAAAGTAAAAAATATAAACATTTTAATAACTCATAGTCCCTTTCCTTTGTCCTTTTCATTCCAGGCCCCGAGAGGAAGAGTGTTGATATTGACAAGAAAAACAAGGCCATCACAGCCTACCATGAGTCTGGCCACGCCATTGTTGCCTACTACACCAAAGATGCAATGCCCATCAACAAGGCCACTATCATGCCTAGAGGCCCAACTCTCGGCCATGTGAGTACTTGTGGATTTACGATGCAACTAGCTCTCTTTACCAATAAAGTTGCTGTCACTATTTGTATCGAAGTCCTCAAACGGATCTGTGTTCTCCCGGTCTTTCTCAAGGTGTCCATGCTCCCAGAGAACGACCGCTGGAATGAGACGCGAGCCCAGCTGTTGGCTCAGATGGATGTTAGCATGGGTGGTCGAGTAGCAGAGGAGCTCATCTTTGGAGATGACTACATCACCACTGGTGCGACATTAGGAGGAATTGTTTACCGAATCGTGTCATTGTGCTATTGGCACCGAAAATGCTAAAGATAACGTACATGATGATCCGTATTGTATGGTCATAACATTTAGATAATTCTTTGGAGCTGTGTATGTGTAAATAAGTGATATCAACATGTTGCAGTGTGTTCTGGCACATTATATTGGGACTTTTTGAATATTGTTCTTATAACGATATTTGATTTTGGAATAGACTTGATTAGACTTGATTAATGTTAATACAATAATTTTTAAAAACATATTATGTGGTTTTAAGGAATTCAGACAGAATGGTATATAAAAATAGTTTCCAATGCTATCAAATAATTGTATGATACTATATCTATTCCTTGTTAAGAATTGTGATAATTACAGAATTGCCGTGCTATAATATTGTAGTGTAAGTATAGATGTACTGTATGCTGAGGTTCCTTGTAATAGGCAGCTTTAGTTTCAATCTTTCCCTGCTGTTGTGCGTTTCAGGAGCGTCCAGTGACTTTGACGGAGCAACCAAAATTGCAAAAATGATGGTGACCAGGTTCGGAATGAGCGACAAGGTAAAATTGTATTTGTGTGACTGATGACTGAACAGCTGTGTCCAGTTTCCACTGACATAAAAGGCAGTTTGCCACTAAACAATGCTGTTCTCAGGTTCTTACATGTTATAACAAGGATTTCATTGTGAGCTTGTGTGAGCAGCCACACATTCCTGACTTCACTCCCGCCTCCACCATAATCCCATCCTCACCCCTGTGCTCTGACTACTGCTCGGCATGCACCTACTAGACTCAACCCACTGGTCCTTTTACATGTGCAAAGCAAAGTGTAAATCTACATTCACATATTGATTTGAAACTCATCGTACATCGTAACATTTCTAATTCCGAGCTTCAATGTACTTCGCTTCTAATCTCCTTCCCAACCAAATTCGGTGGTTTTCAACCACAAGCCGTCGCGACCCGAGAGTCTGCAGGTTTTCATTCCAACCAAACACTACAGCAGCCAATTTCACTGATTAGCACATCTGATTTATTGTTTAGTTGGGATGAAACCCTACATACTCTTTGGCCTGGATGGCACGCGGTTGAGAACCACTGTCTTACTTAACCTGCACTGTCAACCCTAACATCATCACCATGACATACAATTATACCTAAGGAGCGCTCTGTGTAACTATGGTCTCTTAGATAAGCTTTATAATGCTCAGTAATTATTAGTGGCTATTGCACAAGAGGTCTACTGTTTTTCTAACCTGAGACAACCTTGTTGCAGCTTGGCGTCATGACCTACAGTGACCTATCGAAGCAGAGCCCCGAAACGCAAGCTGCCATCGAACAGGAAGTGAGGGTTCTACTGAAGGTGAGCTTCCCATGTCACTTTTAGCTCTGATGTGACGATTTACAGATATGGTCTCCTCAGCGTAGATTACAGTGGGATGCAAAGAGCCATTCAATAATTTTATCACATCGCCCGATTGATCCATCTCTGATTCATTTATTTTTCTCATCCAGGACTCCTATGAGCGAGCTAAGAACATCCTGAAGACTTATAATAAGGAGCACAAGAAGCTAGCTGACGCCCTGCTAACATATGAAACACTGGATGCCAAAGAGATCCAGTTGGTGCTGGAGGGAAAATCACTGGACCTCTAAAAACCTCAGCAGACAAGTTATTTTAGACTCATGTCATGTGTGTATATATATATATATGTATGAAGCTGTTTAATGGAGTACAGGCCCTTTAAAAGCCTTGTAGTTCAGTCACTTCTTTGTTTTTCTCTTATCAATGTAAAGATGACACTGAAATTATGTTTCACCCCATGTATGCATTTTTGTTGTATTCATTTGGATTTGACTTTGCCTTTGCTGTAGTGCAGACTTCCTGTTTCAGTGCTATTTTAAAGGAATATGTCGACATTTTGGGAAATACGCTTATTTGCCATCTTACCCGTAGAACGAGACCAATTGCCCGAAGGAAGTTAGGCATATTGTGGCTCAAAATATATATGCAGCAGCAATTTATGCTTCTTTTGGAAACGTATGAAGAAGAGAGGAGACGCCGTAGGTGAGTGGGAACAGAGGGAAAGAGTAATGTTGTGGTTCTACACAGACTATCGGGATGAAATTGGTCTTGTTCTTCTCATCTGACTACGGGCAAGATGGCAAATAAGCTTATTTCCCAAAATGTTGGCGTATTCCTTTAAAGCACTTTAATTGGATATAAAATACATTTTCATATATATATTTTAATTCACCAGCATGTTTGGGTTTTCAACAAGGCTCACTGTCCTCAGTTATCACAAATGACTTCTGTGGTAGTTTTGTTTTATCAAGTATATGAGGCAAAACAATTGGATACAGATCAGTCTATATTCTGGTGAGATATGAATTGTAATTTCATTTATTTATCTATTTCATATATATAGGTGAACACCGTAGAACTGTAAAGTACATTTAGAATGCACCATTTGGCTGTAACAAAGGTACCGGTGATATTCATAATCTCTTAATTGTTGAGCTCTCCATATTCTTCCATATTCTTCTATTTCCTTTCTCTACATTATGTAATTCAGTTGCATCTTCTACATACTATACACATGTTTTGTTTTTATTTATTTAAATGCCCAAAGTGTGTCATTTTTGTCTTCTTAAATTAGTGGTAGGCCCTCATGTCCTATTCTAAGCGACAACCTGTAATTGACATATGAGGGGGAAATGTATATACTGCAAGTGTGTATAAGGATCAGGTTTGATTCTGTCGGTTTCTCAGAATTACAAATGGGTCTTATTGAAGCTCAAATAAAAGTTATTCTACATTAATGTGTTTTCACCGTGCTTGAATTTAGAAAACCGCAGTAAATAGATGGAATTTAGTTATACCCTTATGATAAATCTAGTCTCTCCAGCGTCCTGCATGTATTCACAATGTAGTAAGAGACAACTCAGCCAAACTTTGTTAACCATATAATTACTATTGTTGCTTATTATCAAGAGAGGATGTTTGAAAAGTATACCACTATCTGCAGATTCTGTTGTCGTCTTTGTAGTGTGTCCTTTTGTTGGAATATATAACTTGAAATTTATTTAGTATGGTTATTTAGCCTTTATTAGTCACAGTAGAGAGAATTCGTCTATTCCCTTTTGAGCTCAGCCTTCAGTTTTTAGTAACAATAACCGGTGATGGAGGAGTTTGAAAACTGCCAATGAGAGAAAGCTTAAGTCATCCACTATCTTTTCATCAACCTGCAAGACGGAACAATAGCTTATTTACGGTTGATTTTAGATCTACGTCTTAACCTGCAATTAACGTATTTAGTTACAAATGAAGTCGACTGAATAATAGGCAGATGTAACAAGCCGGTCTATTGTCCCCTGGTCCCTCGTTTTGATGCCCGCCACAGTGTTTATAAAGGGTCGCCGAGGTACAGCAGCCGGGACTAAACATCGAGCTTCATTGTGGAATGGCTTGAAATGGCCAACTCTCAACTTGGGTTTTAGAATGAGGCAGCAAAGTCCTCCAGTCCGCTCCTCTACTTGAGTAGGTCATAACCAAATGAATAATGGAGGACGCAGAAGACGACATAGCCATTGTTGGGATCGGATGCAACTTCCCTGGAGGTAAGACAAAAAAATTATGCAGCACCAGGAATTTCGAGATTATTTGTTACAGTTCAGTCGAAATTTAAGACAATTTATAACCCCTGTGGTTTGTTTGTTTTTAGGCGAGGGGCTTGACAATTTCTGGAGAGTTCTGTTGGAGGGAAAGAACTGTGTTGTAGATATTCCAGAGGAGAGGTTTGACAGCACGTGTTGGTTTGATCCCGACGATAACAAACCTGGAAAGACACAGACAACCAAAGCTGCTCTCATAAATGGGTAAGCTCTAGAAATCACGTTTTTCAATCATTGTGAGATCCGTTTAGAGAGATGTAGTACCGATTCTTCTCTGGAGAAGTTTGGCATTTGTGATGAAAACCCATTTTATCCTTCAGGTTTAATGAGTTTGATCACAAGTTTTTTGGCATCACTGAAGTGGAGTCTGACTTCATGGACCCTCAGCAGAAGCTCCTTCTCCAGTGTACATACAGGGCATTAGAAGACGCTGGAATGGCTATGGAGACCATAAGTGGAACCAGAACTGGAGTTTATATAGGTACACCATTGTTCTACGATACATGGGAAAATGTATTAGCACAATTCAACAATACACGGATCATAAATATACTCTGTATTGAATATGTTGATGCAGGTCTTATGAACAGGGACTATGAGACGCTCCTATACAACAGTCCTAGCACAATAACCCACTACAACGGCACCGGGACGTCTATGAGTGTTGCTGCCAACAGAATATCCTTCACCTTTCATCTCACTGGCCCTTCTTTCGCCGTTGACAGTGCCTGCTCCTCCTCGTTGGTGGCTCTGCATTCAGCCTGCCAGGCTATAAAGCAAAGTATTGCACTTACTCAGTTCTGTCTTCCTGACAAATGTTCACACATTAAATGATAAAAGCAGGCGAATTACTGCATGCTCTTTAAACGTTTCTTCATATCGTAACCTTTTCGTCAATCAGGAGACTGTGAGATGGCTCTTTGTGGAGGCGTCAGCTGCATCATAGAGCCACGAGTGTTTGTTGCCCTCAGCAAGGCGAAGATGATCTCGCCGGAAGGAACCAGCAAGCCTTTCTCCAGCAGAGCAGATGGCTATGGCAGAGGAGAGGGCTGCGGGGTGGTTCTGCTGAAGCCACTGAAAAAGGTCAGTACATTATAGTGTTTGTTTTCACAGCCATTGTCTGAATAATTGCACATTCATAGAGGTAATAGCTACCCTACTAATGATGTGACGTTCTATACAAAGGCTGTAAGAGACTTCAACAAGATTTGGGGTATTGTCAGAAAAACAGCAGTCAACCAAGATGGACACTCAGTCACTCCGATCACCAAGCCCTCCATGGTTCAACAAGAGGAGCTGCTGCGCAGAATCTACTCAACGTCTGACCTTGCACATGTCCA
>OMOT01080985.1:0-10403 GCA_900312575.1 Acanthochaenus luetkenii
TATATCACTCATTTCTCTTTCTTTCTTTCTTTCTTTCTTTCTTTCTTTCTTTCTTTCTTTCTTTCTTTCTTTCTTTCTTTCTTTCTTTCTTTCTTTCTTTCTTTCTTTCTTTCTTTCTTTCTTTCTTTCTACCTAACACTGTTTCCTCTCTCCATCTTCATCCCTTGCTCTCACTTTATCATGTATATACACTATTAACCCTCCTCGAATCTTATTCATATAGCACATTTCATACAACAGTGTATGAAACAATAACCCAAAGTGCTTTACAAACATGGTTAAACACAGTTCAGGGCCATGAAAGAGAAAGCCAATAACAGAAACAACATAACCAACATCACAAAGGGACACAATAACACTTATTATTATTTTTTAAAGTGTAAAAGGTATACAAATAAATATAGAAAGTATGGTTAAAGTGCGGTTCCTTTCCTTTCCTCTATTTTCCATTCACTCTACCACTCTCTAAGATAAATGTGTGCCTATTATGGGTAACTACCATCCTCATTGTTGTTTGAGTGTCGAGTGCTGCAGCACTCATGTTCCCCAGTATGTGGTTTCAATAACATGGAACAATAAACTATGAGAGAGAGAGAGCATGAGAGACAGAAAGAGAGAGTGTGTGTGTGTTTAAGTGAGAGTGAGAGAAAGACAGAGATGCGACACCTCCTTCGTAGCCGTAGCATTAAGACTGTGAATGTGTTTTAGATAATGGGCCTCTATCAAGCCAAGACGGAGGAGGAAAGCAGAGTGCATTAGCAAATATCAACATCACTCGGTCTGTTCAAATCGCTGCTCGCCCCAACACTGAAAAGAACAAACAAATACACCGATAGGGAGGATTATCAGGAGAGGTAGCTGGAGTACAATTTGTCTTGAAGCAGCAATGTGCTTCTCACATTAAAATAACAACAAGTAAATAGCATGTATTATACATGATCAGTCTGGGTCTGTCTGTGTTAACGCCTAAATCCCTCAAATGTGCCTGAAATGGGCTTTTCAATTAAGTTGTGGATGTTTTGGGGCGTAGCTGTCTTGAAGTCTCTGTTGAAAACTCACCTTTTCTCAGCGGCCTTCGTGTCATGACGAGCTTTGCACCCCGGTAATTTGTGTTAGTATGTTGCATTTTGTTATTTTAGTACCTATACTGTACAGCACTTTGGTCAACCACGGTTGTTTTTAAATGTGCTTTATAAATCCTGTTTGCGTTGCTGTGGGCGTCCCCAGCGGTGAGATGGGTTGTGGCCATCAAGGTGAGGCCAGCGGCCACAGCGCAGCAAAGTCACAGCAACAACAACAGTGGAGGAAAGCGGTAAGAAGAGAAAGTACAGCGAAGCTACACGTGCGGCGGACACGACCCGTTCAAAAACACAGGCGAACATTAGCATTGCTTTTCCACACGGCGACATCTGAAGGAGACGAAAGGGCTGCAAAACTTGTGTAATGCCAGACAGGTAGCCATTTTGTACCTTTTGTACCACAACAGGTGCACGAGGCTACTAAGGAAACTGCACCCGAAACCTTCAGACCGTGGCCCGATCCTATTCTCTGGCCAATGACCTGTGTTTTGCTAAAGTCACTCCATGTGTACCTACATGATCTGAAAACTCTTCACACCTACCTTCTCTCTCTACCATGTTGCCCAACGTTCCTCCTCGACATGCACCTGACCTTACTCCTGCACCGACTAAGATATGTCTCTTACTTCTTATTACCTGGCACATAGAGATGGAACAGTTTAGGGTTGCAGGGATATTTGCTACATCTATCGTCTGAGTGCTGTGACTCTGACCCTTGCACTCCTTTCTGTTGCTTGTTATGTTAGCGAACTTGACATTTCCGTTTGCTTTACTGAGACACTAATTGTAAGTTACTCTGTATAATATTGTCAGCAAAATGCCTTAATCATCAAATGTAGTGTAAATGCAGTTTTATTAACATAATGGTATTGAGTGTTGCTATCCCTAAAATAACTATCTATAATACATTTTAGAAGGATGCTATACAGATATCACAGAAAAACTATAAACAATACATCATTTCCTATAGGAATATTATAGGGATATAAAAAAGATTTTTAAAAATGATATTAAGTACAATATGGTTGCTATTCACAATTGAGCACAACAGACAGATACATCAGACAAGCTTTTTCTTAGTTCTTAAGATCTTGATCGACATGATATTCCTCTGGCTGACTGCTGTTTGGTTTGGGAGTGCTACAGGATCTAAAGGAAGATTTCAGCAAATCTACATATATATATTCTGCACAGATATCTCAAAGGTGTAAACAAAACAATAGAAACAAGAGTAAGGAAAATAGAGAATATTACCAAACCCCAATGTAACTGTACATTGGTCCAGTTACAGTATTTAAATAGCTGGGTGGTCATCTGTTAAAGGGTAAGTTCACTATTTTGGACCTTAGACCCTATTTGCAACCATGCAATTGACACGCAGAGACCATCATTTCAGTTCAGTATTGAGCTTTCTACAATTTTCCTGCAGGCTCTTACCGGGCTACAATAGAAGACTCTTAAATGCTTTGGAAAAACTGCGTTAAATGTGCTTTTCCAAGATGGGAAGCTCAGGGTGTATTCTTACTCCCTCTCTCCTGTGAAACGTAACAATCTGAACGTGTTTATGTGCTTGGCATGGCTTGGACATATGTATTCCCCTGGCTTGTTTTCTCTGCTCCACTGTGGAATATGTGTTGGGGGAGGGGAGCGTGAAGCGCTAGCTGTTTACAAAACTGTATCTAGGCAGCCTGCGTTGGTTTACCGGCAGCAACGTAGGCTACTATTAGCACAAATAACTTGGACAATGGATTCTTCTGGCTACCGGTTTGAGCCAGAATACACGGCCACAGAACTCCAAGAGATGTTTGAGAAGAGAGCAAGAGAAGAGAGAGAGGCTGAAGAAGGTGGCAGCCATCTGAAGTCGCGACCAAGAATTTCAGGGGACTTTTGGTGTTCTTGCAAGAGGTGCAAGCAGATGTCCAGAGAGGAGGACCTTTATGTTGTAGGGAGTGGGATCTGTTTCTACTGAATGCCATTGAAAACCTGGATGTATCCGTGGATAACACTGGATCATCTCCAGTGTGCACAACAGATGCCATGGACCTTCAAGCGCTAATAAACCGGGACGTTTTAGAAACTGGAGGAAGAGGCCCAGGTTGGAGGGACCGAACGGACAACTCTCAGTTCTGTAGGTAATCCTTGTTATTCTGATAATACTGTGTTTTAGGAATCTATAATGTAAGTACCTAGAGTGCGGACGTTTAAAGTGAAAAGTGTGGTCGGGGAAATAGTTCTGTTTCAAATGGAACTGTTGTCTCAACATTCGGATTGTGATAGCCTACATTTCACAGGAGAGCATACTGAGACCTGTAAGAATACACCCTGAACTTCCGTCTTGGAAAAGCACATTTATCATAGTTTTATCATTTAAGATAAGAGCCTGCAGGAAAACTGTAGAAAGCTTAATATTGAGACGATCAGTGAAATGATGGTCTCTATGTGTCAGTTGCAAGGTAAAACGTCCCCAAATAGGTCCAAAATAGCGAGCTTATCCTTTAAAGCAGTACCCGTTAAACCTCGTAAACACTGTCCCCAAACTGTAGCTTAGCCATTTCCTCTCATTACTACATCGGGAAAAATCAGTAAAGGACATAAACAGAGTCTAATCCTCTGTATCTATGGTAGGTCTTAGTATGAACCTAGAAAGCTGGTTTTAATGTTCACCTCTTCTGTAGTCGTTCACTAACTGAAAAATCCACCCTACAGTACTTCAACACTGTAAGAAAACAGCTATTTTTTGTTTGGTGGTGTATTTTCCTTATCCCTATAACTGGTCAAACGTAGACGACATGACATCACATCAAGATATTTCCAGCACAGTTGGAACAACAGAGTTTCATAACAGAAAAATGTCCAGCAATCTAAAACGGCAATGGTGAACTTAAGCAATAAGCCACGAGAGGCCGTGGTTTGCAGTGATTTTAGAACAGCTAGGTGCGTTGTTAGGCATGATGAGAAGTTCGGGCGCCAGTAAGATTGCAGGGACAAATCACATTCATGCCCCGTCACTGACATAATTTCCCTCGCCTTCAAGCCAGCATCGGAGAGTTTTTGCACAGTGGTGCTTTGCAGGCTGATGTAGATTATCTCTGTGCCAACTGCTTTGCAAATTTGTGGCAACATGGATCCAAGGAAGTTTACCCCCATGGGCTCTCTAGTATACCTAGACAAAAAGAGAGCGAGAGAGAGCGAGAGAAAGAGAGATAGATAAATAGAGAGGGGGAGTGTGCATCATGTTGCAGTTACATTGCAACCATGTAGTCTATGTCTTGCACGCAAGCACACTAAATTGTAACAAAAATGATATCGTTGGCAAGTGACAACATAGCTAGCGGGAAATGAGAACAACAAACATGCTTGCCAGCTAAAGTTATATCATTAACTCACATGTATTTCTCCAACGAAGCCACAGGACACAGCGGGCTGCCCGGTTGCTCCAATATAAATCCCTGCAGGCTCTCCTTGTTCCTCTCGCTGTCATCTTTGTGGTTTTCGGTGGATTCGTTCAATGTCAACGTCGCGTACTTCTGACCATTCTCGTCCTTACGGATGATAAATGATTCAGTTGGCGATTCCCCTCTTTCGCTCTGCGTCCCATGTGCAGCTGCACATCAAACCAGACTTTGTTCACAAGACCCTCAGGTGTGTCTGGATGCCCGAGAGTGCTTGAGTTTCTGGAAGTCTGCCTCCGTTAATGCTTGATGGTGGTATGTTTTGTCACGTCCTTCCCGTGAAACTTTTTGACTACTCCAGCGAAAAAGTTGTTGCTAGTGGTGAACTCCGGGTCTTTCAATAGACATCAGGACAGGCAAACAGGGGGGTCATTGATATAACGGTTCAGTCCCGCTCGTAGGTAACGCAACTGCTGAAACCATAGGGTTCACCTTTCCTGTTTTTCACAGTGGCGTAAAATTGTCTGAGAACCTGGTTTAGCTCCATTTTGGTGACAGTATTCAAATCAATAGCCAGATCTTTCTCTGCAGACCAAGTCTGAAATCAGCAAACGAACCTAATCTGTTTAATGGCCCCGGCTTCATTTCTTGAATTTTCCAGCTCTTGAATTTCTCTGTCATTAACTTCAGCATGTCTTCTATGTTTTTTCCCTTCCTCCTCTATCCTGTCCGTCTCTTTCCACGCTTAAACCACCGAATAAATCTAAATTAACAAAGAAATCTGACCTTTCTTTTCTGTTTTCGATTGACAACCTCCACAGGCTTGGCGGTGCATTAATTACAAAAACATAATTGTTATGTGGTCACAGGTGTGTGCTTATTGAGTATTTCACAACAGCTTTGAGCCAATCAGAATCAAGGACTGTAACGATCCGTTTTATAGATCAGATTTTGGTGTAAGTACCTCAGAATCAAAGAGCTTTAGCACCGGCGTTCATCAATCATACAGGGAGAAATCCATCGTAGAAGAGGCAGAGAGACCAATAGAGACAGTAGAGGACATAGACCAGAATGCAATGCAGCCACAAGTCATGCGTTTTGAGTAACGGTTGTGGTCGTGATCATAGACATGCCCCAATGTTCACAAATTAGTTGGCTAGATAGTTATATTTATATGCCCATACGCCCATCTTTGATTGAAAGCAGCAAGTTAACACCCCTTATCTGGGTTTTTTTTAAAAAGGCATTCTGGGAAACGCAGGAAACTAACTGAAGTAGAAGTAGATGGTGCAGGTTGAGGGGAAAAAAAGGTCATCGCAAAATAACTCCTGGAATGCAATGAACATCACAGATAGTTAAGTCTATCTGAATATTCCCTGACCCCTCTGTAGTTGAGAGCTAGAGAGCAGTAAAAGTGGATACAGTTATCTAGAGGAGACTGCTGGGTGGTCATCGATTAATACCACTGATTAATACCGTCAATTATTTTATGACCTATAAAACCTCAGGAACAGTCATCAAGCTTCACCTTAACCATCTTCTCTTATTTTCATATCAGGGTACAATAACAGATAATATCAATGATAGGCCGGCCTGTGTATCTACAGTAAGTCTTACTGGGAACGTATACGGCTGGTTTTTATATTCTACTCTGGTCATCCACTGATACCTCACCTCAACCTTTGCATTTTACGGAGCCCCGGAGGTGAAATGGTGTCTTTTTATTTTAATCTGAGGGAACGTGATGTTCCAATCACCAGAACAATCAGACCCGTTCTCTCCTTAGTGCTGCATTGGCAGCATCCTCTAACAGCCAAAGTAGCCATTGTATTGTTGCACAGTCATTATAGACTGTTATATATTGTGAGCCATAATAGCCTATTGACTGATCACACATGAGGTGTAATTTATGATCCGATATGTGCGTTATTCTTATTTCCACGTTACCGTTACTGATTTAGTGACATTATGCAAACCTATTTACTGGCCCTATAATAAAAACCCTGGAGCTTTCGCAGCACACAGGAATAGGAAGGTGAAGCTGTTCCAGACAGCATGTAGGATTAGTCAAATAGTAAGTCTTTGAACATATTTTCTATCAGAAATAAAGTTGACTATTATTATTATTCGTTAATTAAACAGTCTTGCTCCTCCTCTCTTTCTGTCACTCTCCTTTCCACTCTCCAGGCCTCCAAGGACGCACACTGGTGCCACATAGTATGGGTTGACTATCCCAGTTGGTCAACAATTAACAACATAATGCGTTCTCCATGTCGTGGCCACCACATACGGATCGCGTTCCCACGCGTTAGTAAATTGAGACCACGACATAGATCCACTCGTTCAAAAACAAAACACCATTTAATCTACGGTGCTCCGTAACATTTCCTCTCATTACCTTATCTACTGAGGACAATATGCATAATTAATTGTAAATATGCATATGCAATATTTACAATTTGCCAATTCCTGATTTATCAAAGCAAATTTTGACATTTGAAGCAAAAATGAATTCAAAACCTTCCTCTAGATTCCCCTACTGCCAGGAGGGAAATTGTGTGTGTACAAATAAATAGCGCGCCGAAAACAAATGACATCTGACATTACAGAGAGTTCGATTTGCACGGGATTAGGATTATCAGGCGGCCTCAAGTCTTCACCAAAATGCGGGAGGCCACTGGCCGTCCTCAGATAATAATAGTCCTGTGCGAATAGGGCTTTCCTGTTACTACCTCTAACTTTAACCTTCTCCACTCATTATCTTACCAGCATGAGACAATACCACACCAGCCCCGATCAACTACTGGAACTGGGAGCTGGCCCTATCTAACTCTGAGGTCTTACTGCTCGACTGTCCCTTGTTCCTGTCCGTCCACTAATGCAGCTCTTAACACTCATCGCCTCTCACTAACCCTCATTAGCTTATCAGGACAAGACAATTGGGAATATTAACACTGTCTAGGCCGCTGAGGCGTCGAATCTAGATAGCAGGTATTACTTTTTGAGTCTCCCCATCCTCCTCCACTGATACAACCCCTTAAGCCTCTCATCTCCTCTCATTGCCTTATCATGTTAAGACAATACCACGTTGATTCCTACCCCCTCTACCTGAGAGCCGCTGTATTTACTGGAGAAAGCTACTGGTCATCCATTACATATGGCACCTGAAGCTCTAATACACGGCCACCAAACTTCACCTTAACCCCCTCGTATCCTCATTACCTTATCTCGGGAAGACAAGGCAGAGCAGAGGTAGTTTTAGTTAGCTTAAGGACTGACTGATTGACTTTCCTAGCTTTTGGATTAGCTGCAGGGCTAACGCAGCTCCAGGGCCAAGGTGAGGGCTGCCTTAATGCAGCCGCTTTGGGGCAGAAACCTGCCTAATTTCAGCCGCTATCACCAGTAGCAGGGTTTCACAAGGCTCCTGAGAGCCACATGGAGCTGCAGCTAAGACAAAGTAGCTCGGGGTTAATCCCAACACACTCCCAGCCTAGAGGAGCAGTCAAAAGGTATTAGTGGATCTATATTTAAAAGAAGGGACCGATATACACCTGTTTAAAATGTCAAGAAACGTACATTGTGCAGACAAATATGCAAACAAACACAGACACACCCACACAAGTATAGCAAAGTAACAAACTGCATTTTATGTTCATCTACAATGTAACAGAGGACAAATTAGTTGGAAGAGGACAGTGGATAAATGTATTTTCTACATTTAGAAAAATAAAATTAATAAAAGAACAAACTTCAGGTGAAACAAACCATGGCAACTTACAACAACTTTACAACTTCAACTTGTAAATGGCACTAAATAAATGGCATTTTGGTGTCTTGCTTCTGTAATTCAACGTATATAGGATGTTGGGGTATGACATAATGCAGGGAGGGACTGGACAAAAATCCAGGAAGTAAAAATAATGGGAATTTGATATCAACAAATGGGAAAATGAAAATGTTGTAACTTGGGAGGGATTGGTTGTTAAATAGGTGTCCATAGTGATATGGAGAATTAGCAAACAAGGTTCATTGTGTTGTTGCTTTACCACCTGTCTCTTATAACGTTAGCCTTACTGGACATAATATGCTGAGAGCACAAACACGGCCACAGGCCTTGTGATTGCTCTGACTGTCATCCTGAGACACTGATGACACATTGATGATGATTAGTTGTCTTCCTAACTGCCTAAGTCTTTTTGACTAAGAGGCTCAGATATGGAAACTGCCATGCCTCAATTACAGCCCTGCCTCCCATCCACATACACACACAAATACACTCTACACCTCCCACCTCCCTTGTAAGCATAGTACACAAGCCCGTACACACACAACCCCCACTCTTACCCCGCCTCCACACACACACACACACACACACACTTCCCCTACATGGAGTATCCAGGGGAATCAGAGTGCATAGGTTAAGTACAGGAGCCATCCAAATCAGTAGGTCAGCTGGCAGAAAGAGGAAATGACTGGCTTAATGACTGAGTGAGTGACTGGCTGCTGTTGCTAATGACCGGCTACACAGCTAGTCGGGTGGAAGAGGGCTCTGACTGACAGATGCACACACACTTGTACACACACACACATGCACACGTGCACACACACAAACATAGATACAAGCGTGTGTATGTATGTATGTATACGCACACAGGCAGGTGTGCACACACACACACACACACACACACAGATTAAAGATGAAGTCAGCCCTCAGCCTCCCCTGTTCAATGAGCTGTAATTGGTGGTGAGACCCGCCCATCCAATCCTGAGCAGCGCGGGTCCCGCCCCCTACTTTAACAGCCCATTAGCGGTTATTAGAGGGTCCTCAGGGAGCTGTACGGGTCACACTACACTGCTAACCTAGCAGAGATTAATAACCCGTGAGATATAATATATAGACGTGGCTATTAGGGTCAAATGGGAAATAACGACTGACACTGGAATGGGTGAAAAGATGAAAAGAAGCAGCTGGGATTCAATCTGAAATATTGATTTTGGTCACATTGCTGGCCCCATACGTATATGAATGTTGTTTTTTGTTCTGTTGATGCTAATGCTACATTGAACTGAAGGATAACCAGTAAACTAAAGTCTACAATGTTTTATTTATTTATTTATTTTGTATTATGAATGATGCCTTGTATAACCGAACAAAGCTTTTAAACCAACAAACAACAAGCAACAGCTACGTACACAATGCAGCTAAATACGGTTGTCACTCCTCGTTGGAGTGCTTAATCCCTAATCCTGGACAACCGGTTGCTACGTGACGCAAGGCGCAACGCTCGTTACATTACGTAACATTATCATCGTTCATTTGAAAGAGACGGAGGTGTTATGTGACATTCTCACATTTTCTGTCCAGCTTGTTTCCTCAACGTTGCAGTCGCTCCTACCAGTTCTGCGGCCTTGGGGCCCAAATGTTGCTGTCGCTGAAAAGTATCAAGTTCATGCGGTGGAGAATATGACGCCACTGTCTGTGACGGTTTATTAAGATCTTACGGATACATTGACGTCTCTGGTTACTGGTGTTACTGGTGTCAAGTAAACTGAAAACAAAGGCGATGGTAGCCGCCATATTGGTCTGAAGTAAACATTATTTACAGCCATCACGAGATCGGAGGACTAGATAGATAGATAGATAGATAGATAGATAGATAGATAGATAGATAGATAGATAGATAGATAGATAGATAGATAGATAGATAGATAGATAGATAGATAGATAGATAGATAGATAGATAGATAGATAGATAGATAGATAGATAGATAGATAGATAGAGAGAGAGAGAGAGC
The DNA here is from genome assembly GCA_900312575.1 of Acanthochaenus luetkenii. NCBI lineage: Eukaryota > Metazoa > Chordata > Actinopteri > Beryciformes > Stephanoberycidae > Acanthochaenus > Acanthochaenus luetkenii. The sequence goes on from OMOT01080985.1 coordinate 10,268, forward strand.
GTGCGAGAGAGAGAGAGAGAGAGAGAGAGAGAGATAGATAGATAGATAGATAGATAGATAGATAGACAGACAGACAGACAGACAGACAGACAGACAGACAGACAGACAGACAGACAGACAGACAGACAGACAGACA
>OMOT01080987.1:0-13147 GCA_900312575.1 Acanthochaenus luetkenii
CTGTTGCTTTTTATTTAAGAATATAAGCATGTTTACCTGATCACGGGTGAGTCGTGTGCGCAGTGGGTTTACAGTTGAGTCCAGCTGCTGAAAATACACGTTCCGATTGGCACCGATGTCCCAGGCAGCAGAAGTAGCGTCGCACTAACTTTGCCAGCCTCGGGAATCTACCTCCGTCGACTTTCCACCAATCTGTGGGACTGACATTTAGCGGTGGTGGAATGTCCTTCAGAAAGTTGTCCACTTCCGTTTCCATGTCGTTGGTGCGGGTGAAGTAAGTTAGTGGTCGCGCAGGAGTAGCAGCATTAGCATAGCGTCTCAGGCCGAGACCTGGCTTCCTGGACTGCATGTGACCATTCAGAGTGGAAAAGCTGCGCATTCAACTCCAAGTCAGAATGAGAGGGAAGACGCAAAACAAATTATTTTGCCAAACCCAAAATCAGGGTTGACTTAACCATGGAAACGATTAGCTCGCACAAGAGCCTACATACAATATAGGCCCTAATAAAATACTTGTGAATAAATTAATCTTAAAATGTATTTTTGGGAAATGCATTATTTTTCGTAAATAACAAAGATGGTCAGGGCCTTAGATTTACAACGGTAACCTAAGGAAGCACTTTGCTTTCATAACACAGATCCGAGAAGGGTTCCAAATAGTCTTTCATCATTATCATCACTGTCAAATCAGAATTATTCATGGTCAAATAATATAATCAAAAGTCAAAACCAAAGGTCCCCCCCCAAATTCTTTTTCTTATTATTGTTATTAATGTGGATTAGGACTGACCTGCTGATGGACACATCACTGTCAGAGGGGCTGTCTGTCCTTGAGCTCCGCTCTGTAGATGCCTCTTCATCAGCTACGGTCTCCTCCAACTTCATCAATAAGCAACTCTTTGTTTCTGCAACTCGATCTAAATGACGAGAAATATGTATCATTATGTCACATGGTTAGTGGGAATCAATCAGTAGTGAAAATAAACTGTCAACAGGGGTATGTGCTCAATTGATGCCCTTGATAACTAGTCTACTTTGGACAAGTGGCATCAAATTTCCACTTGTCCTAGAGATGAACTTACTTACTATAAATCTGAGAATAATTTTCACATAAAAACAATTTGTGTATCCATTTTTGTACAGAAAACATCAAATGTAAAAGTACTGAAACCATAACACTCAGAGGTAAAGATAATAACTAAACAGAATACAATTATTTAATTTGATCTGCATCATCTTTGTCATCATTTGGGGATTTTTATCTTTACTGCTTATGGTAAGCAGCTTGTCAATGTATGCTTTCTTTTTTCTAACATATTAACAAAGTTGATGGCCAGAATTGCACATGAATGTAATGTACATAGATTGCATACTATTAAACCAACCAGTTTGACTAAAAAGACTATAACAACAGAATAGACTTGACAAGAGTAGACAGACCAAAAGCCAGGCACAGAAACGCATCTAGACAGGACACACAGATTGGGGTGATCAGTCCATCTCAGCATCCTCTTCACTCTCCACAAGAACTCAAAAGTTTTATAATTGTTCATTTGAAACTGTTATCTTAAAAATGATCTCTGTTGGCAATCAAATATAAAACTAATTGACAAAATGTCATCAAGGAAATTCAGATAGATAATGTGTAAGCCCAGGTGACCAATGGCTAATAAGAAAGCCCCAGCTACTCCTATTTAACCATGTGGTAAAGAACTGGCCAATATGTAGTATCAAATAAGTCCTGTTTGGTAACTGGCAGTTAATAAATGTGGTGACATACTACTTACTGAAGTGCATGCACCGATACACACAGTTACACAGAGAACATACCCAGAAATTCAGGTCTTTTTTTGTAGATTTTTTTTTTTAACTCGTCCATTCGGGCATGTGACAAATCACATAATTAGAATTTGATAGAACTGACATCCCCATTGAAATCAACGTTCCAGGACAGTCGGAGTGGCGGCCATTTTTGATAAAAAATTGATTGATTAAAATGGCCGCTACTACCATCAGCAAGTCACAAGTTGGACCGATTTGGGTTTAATCGCTTTTTATTACGGTTGGCAAGTCATCAAATTTAATTACGGTACTTAAACCAGTGGTTCTCAAACCTGGTCCCAAACCTGGTCCTCCAGTACCACAGCCCTGCTGGTTTTCCCTTTTACCTGGTAGTTGATTACATTCACCTGGTGTCCCAGGTCTCATTAAGCCCGATTACACCAGGTGAATGTAATTAACCAGCTGGAAAATGCCATAGGCGCCATTTTATGGCGTACTAGTCAAATGACCACGGCAAACAGTGGGATGTCCGTTCTATCCATTCAAGTTCTGGGTGACAAATACATTGTTTGTCCGAATAATTTTTTCAACCTGTCCCGGACAATCTGACAACTGTTAATGTTGAACGCTAATATGGCACTGCATTTCAAATTTGGATTCAAAACATCACACTGAAAAAATACAATCCACTTTGTCTTCCACTCCTGTAATACTCACATTTGCCCTGTACTCTAATATAACCCATAAACTCGTTTCTTACTAAATATGGCAAACTTGGCAAGGAGGACAAAGGTACATACATGGCGTTTCTTTACAATGAAAATGATAATGGATGAGAAATGCAATGCAAATTGGTTATTGACGGTGAGTTATAAGGAGGGGGACTGGAGAGGCTGAAAAGTCTGCTGTGGCTCAAGTACACCATGCTTTATTCCTTGAGAATGGTGATGAGCAGAGCGATACCTGCAGTGTGTAATTCCTGGGCCTCCTCCCCTTCCTCACTGACTTCCTGTTTGATCCGAGTCTGCCTAGTGCTCTCCTGACCCTCCCGACCCTGGACCTGGGCAATAAGGCGAGAAAATTCGCTACTGTGCTGCTTCCCTGCAAGACAAATGAGGGAAGTCTCAATACCCACAAGAGACATCCTGTTGTTTTACATGTGAGAAGATGTTTCAACATATAAAGAACAAAAACTAAATTTTGGTATGGGGCAGTTATCATTCATTCCCACTTTTGCTTTATATCTCACAGAAACAGCCCATGTATCAAGGATGTTAGTACAAGTGAGGTACAGAAGGACAGGATTTTTACTATCCTTGAATGGACATTCAAACTTAGACAATAGCAGGTACATTAAAATGGGGCAAGTTATTTGTCATTCATCCCCCCTCATACTTCATAGCTCCCAGAAGTATCTAAAGTCTCAGGCCGGCAGGGAAGAATGCATGCTATATCACCAAAACGCCCAAATCAGAATGTCATGATATTCACTAACCATGTGCAATGAGTGGAGAGCATACAAAATGGTCAAAAAGTAAAGCCTCATTGTGCCTGTCATGGTCTTGCATATGTAAATCATATGTAAATGTAATTAATTTGCTCGTTTAATAGTGATTTGTAGGCAAGGCCATGGAAACTGTGATTGCACCCAATTCACTAACACTTCGCAATACCCAGTTAGTGCAAATAAGATATTTTAAAAGGTGACGTGAAGACTTTTGCAAAGAGATCAGTTTGGCCATTCAGAATGGCTGCTATCGTTGCTGCATGACGTGGGCATCATCTCAGGCAGGTTAGGCAAGCAAGCGAGAGCGTATTCCATCCTACAATCTCAAAGTCAGATCTGAGAATACTCCAAATAAATAGGGCTCTTTAGAGCGTAAGGGTGCCAGCCTTGGTGGATTAGTCTGTAAGCTTATGTAGTGCTCTTTTTGAGGGCTTGTTTGCACCATAACTTGATACACACAAATTTCCTAGTAAGACCAAATTCTGCACTCTTAGCTCAAGCAACTGAAAAAAATCCCTAATTGCCCTTGCAACACAATATTAGTGAATCTGGACCTCAGAGTGAAGAGTGTTAGGATAGGGTAGACAGGTACAATCTTCTTGCCAAGTATAATTTAGGCATTTTGAACAGAAATATAAATCAGAGGGTGGTGCGGGCGGCCCAGCGGATTACAGGAGGTGAGCTTCCCTCCCTCCAGGACATCTACACCAGGCGGTGTCTGACAAAGACCCGGAGGATCATCAAGAACTCAAGTCTCCCAAGCCACGGTCTGTTCTCACTTCTACCATCTGGCAGATGGTATTGTAGCATCAGCTCCCGAACCAACAGGCTATGGGACAGCTTTTATCACCAGGCCATCAGGCTGATGAACAATAACTGCACACCGCACCAGTCTGTTGCCTGCACTCTCCCACACTCAAACTGTTTTTTTTACTAAAGAATGTATTCATTGCATCTGCACTTTTGCTCATATCACCGACCTAGTATGCGCCTGCACTGGTCACAACAGACATTCCATACAATTGCACAACATATGGACTGTATACAACTGTTCATTATTGTACTTTATCTTGTATATTTGTATATTTATTGACTTGTATTTTTATCTTGTATCTCACATACTATGCATATTATCTAATATATTATGCATCTACTGATGCTGCTCTTACAATATATTAGACTATATTATATTGTGTGTGTGTTCACTCATCTTTATACCGGTGAAATTGTGACGTGACCATAAATTTGATTTTATTTGACATCTTGATCTCCAGTATCTACAACCATTGTAATAAATTATCAAAGGCACAGACTAATTTATTACACTGATTTAATTTCCACAGGGTTTTCAAGTGGTGATGTGCAAGGAAGACGTTCAAACACCAGGGAGCTCTCAGCTGCCTAGGGCACCAAACGTTCTTATGACTTGTTTACAAGAGTAAATTGAGTTGAGATATGTTTGTGTGGCTGCTCTATGGCTGCATGGTCTGCATTAATTTTCCATTGCACGCCCCCTAACCCTGGCTTAGGAATATGATTTGCACAGGTAACCTAAAGAAGTGGCGCCAACACTGAAATCCATAATGCATGTTTTTTGGGAAATTATGTATTCATATTTATAATAGAGGCAGACTCATTTTTCTTTTTGAGACAACATCTGTAACGGAATCAGGCCATTCACATTAATATTTGGACTTGGAAATGACAGGTTCCAACTTTGAGGGGTTGCATGGATTGTACAAGTCAAGGTTATATTCATGGGTTATGTGAACTTCACTGAATATCACAGATGCAAACACCAAACAGATGCCTTATGTGGTGAAATTTCCTTTTACTACTTGATGGAGGCCAAACAGTCATTAAAAGAACATTATGGGTGAGCATGTATGGAGGCAGGCAAAAGCATAATATAGGTTAATTGCTGGCAATGATCCAAAAATAAATGGGGGATTGAATCACTTTGCATGGTTAAATACAGCATCTGGAATTATATAATGATCATATAAACAAGAGACTGGACATTGATGTCAGAGCTAAGAGAAATATACACATTTTTGACCAGACACAACATTTGGTCTATAATGTATTCTAAATATCTCCAGCAGCACTTCAATGGAAACAAGTGTCAGTCTGCAATGTTGTGATATTGCTGGTAGCTAATGCTGATGATGATGCACGATATTACACATCAATGTACTACAAAGACTCAAAGACACACCATGAATATAACTGCACTCACTGCACAGGAAACCCAACTGCAAAAACGATTTAGAGTTATAAAACCACTTCTCTCAATGGATGCCTTAGTACTGCATGCAACACAGATGCAAAGTGAATGAGAACTACATGTACAAGATGGTAGATTGAAGTAGACTGGGATATAAGAAAGTGAAGGCACATCTCCAATTGTGTAAACCCATGAGAGGCCTTGTCCAAACTAAATTTCCAAATCTAAAGTTATTAAGAATTAAATAAAACGACACATATATTTGTTTAGCTCTGATGACCACAATAGGCAGTGACCCCAATGCAGACATGATGAAGGAAGTTAATCATTTTTGTTGGCATTATTTAGAAGAATCTACACCCTTAGATGTACATAAATAACCATAATACAGATATAACCTTTAGGATTAATCATGTCTCAAGAACAGGCTACAGATTTTGCTACTACTAAAATAAAATGTTTCTCACACCACCCACTGGATACTTCAATGTGTATGTTTTTTGCTTTCCCCTTCCTCTCCTGTCTGCACCATGGATGTATTGGTCTGCCCATTCATCCTTCCCCATGCTGGCAGAGTGAGTCATCCACATCCTCCTCTGATAAATCAAGTGGTTATCACAGCAATGCAGCTATCTATAGAACCCACCTCCTGTGAGAAACACCCATTTTTCATCCACTTTGAAAGTTAGCTCTACAGAGCTATTTTGAACATGCTTTTGAACTTGTTTTACCATGTCTATTTGACTTTGATTATTGTTCCATAATGACACTGCCCTGACTCGACCTCTGCCCTGCGGACAAAAATACAGACCAGGTCTAGATTCCTGTGCATTTATATACCGGTACCTCTGAGTGAATACCTATGAGCTCAGAGCTAATGATTCACATCTACACACAGAGGGGAAGATGACTTCTTGATAAAGAAGCACTCCTAAACTCTTAATAGAGCTGAAGTGAGTACATCACTCAAGTGGAATGGAAAATCATACCCTAGCGTTTTCCAATAATAGTCTTGACAGTGCGTTGAAATCTATAGTGACAGTGAAAAACGAGAAAACATACCTCTCCATTTCAGTGAATGCAAAATAAGTAAACCACTAGAGTTTAAATGGGAATTCGCACTTCAGGAAGAAGTGATTTGTCTGGGATAACATTTGCCAATTCCTTTTGATTAGTCATTTTCACAGCGTGCAGATCGTCATTTTTTCAAACTTGTCTGCCTTCCTCTGACAAATACAGCACTTAGTCCACCATTTCAGCTACCATTGACATCTGTTTGGGCCAGTCCATTGAAATATTGGGCAGATAGGGTCATTCTGTTCTTGAACTGCACCCATTTTCACAGTGATGGGATAAATACATGATATGACCAAGTTTTCAACTATTGAAGAGAGCAATATATCTATATGACCTTCTGGATCAAGTATAAATCTATCCAAAGGCTATCTTGTGCTAAGTTGATTAACGGTGTGATTTTCTTTGTACTCTGTGTACAATTTCTTTGTCACTGTTTATGTTTGTTCAGTTTATAGATATCGACATGGCAAAGACAGTGATATTATATTGCATTGTTGTCTCCCACACCGCTATAATAACATGGTCTGGCAGAGAAGCATCCAGTGTCAACAAATCAATGGCGAAAGTGTGAACAACACTTACTATAATTTGAATGCATCTCATCAATCTCCTCCTCGGAATGATTCTTCGAGAATACCATGACCTGCAACATGTTTCAATGGACAAAAAGAGAACATAATCAACCAAAAGCGGCAAAAAATAAATACAAATAAATGATTGCAGAATTTTTTATGAAACAAGGATTGTTTCAGCTAGGTAGTTTAAACCAGCTGACCAGAACCCAGTTTTGCTCCTAATATGGCAAGTGCTTGTGAAGAAAAATAACAGGATACATTTCAAAATGTCAACATTCCCACTACGGTAAGTTGTTAGAACACACATGTTTGGCTTCCCCCTGCAGCAGATTTCTGGCCCTCTCGTTGGCCTCCACTTCTTTGGCAATATCTTCAGCTGTTGACAGAGGATAGAGAGACCTTTATTACTCTTGAGATCACAAATATTACTTATTTATATGAATTGTGCTATTCACCACACAAAAGATTTTGGCCCATGAGGCCACTGCTTGGGAAATTAGGCATCCCTGGAGATGTGCATAAGAAAAAGAGAAAGCTGTGAAATCAACTATATGTATGCAACTTTGACATTCCTGTCTCATACTCCTAAAAATACATGACACATACATAGAAATTAGTAGAGGAATCGAGGTCCTGCAGAATGTAAATGTGTTAGTAACACGGATTTATCCTCACATTCACTCACGGTGTACACACAATGAGTCTAACAACAACAGTTCTCAGGTCTATCTTAAAATTCTGTACCTTTAAATAAAACTGTGTATTTTGGGTCATATATTGACAAGTACCCCCTATCAGAGAAGTGTTCCTTTTACAACTTGTGAGTGTGGTGTTAGAAGATTGATTCTCTGAAAGTCAGTGAATTACTTCCATTGCACAAACTCACTGCCAAATCTGCAATCCAATATTCCAATTCAATATTATTGTCAATCATCTTTCAGTGGAATCATACCATGATTATATGGAGATTTGGGGATATTGTGACACCAATTCTGCTGCCTAAATAGATGATAACAAGCACATTTTATTTAAAAACAGACTAAATGAAGTATGGTAGGAATATTATTTCAAAATGTCACTTTTGTTAGACATCATGCATAACGTTACCATTCGGTTCAATGGGATGAACATTCATTTGATTATTTAAGATTGATTGATGCAGCATATGTGAGCCATATCATGAAATATATCGATATTGAAAAACATCCTTATGATTATGATATTGGTTTCAACCATAACGCCGAGCCCTATGCTGAACTCATCTGTAAAAAAAAAAGGGCAGCAACAGATTTACTTTCTTAAAAAACTTTTTTCTTTTAATGTTGGATGTTCCATGTTTAAAGCATCATTAAAGTTTGATAGATGTTTGGGTTGTGTAGTTACCTTGCCATGATGTAACTCCAAATATTGGCGAGATATCGTCAATAGTTGCACCAGAGAGTAAAACTCGATAATCCAAAATTGTGTTGATTTCTCTACCCATACAAACAATAAATGGCACGGTAAAACAGGTCTCAGCAGCTAAACTCCTCTCTGTCCCCACACACCTGTTCTTTCCAGAATTTGAGCTGCTACCCTCAGGTCAGATTCCGACCGCCTGCTTTTAAAAACAATAAGTCAAAACACTCCTCAGGCGATTGCACAACAAACAGATGAATGCCGCAAGAAATATTGCATTACATGCTCCTCTATATAACCTCCAGCTGGTCTGGATCAGAGAGAGAGAGTACTTTTTAACTTGCAACGTGTCTGCTCCGATAATGTGATATTGCGATGTGCGCTTTTGGATACTGTGGTATGCATTTTGATATCGTAGAATACATTTTGATACTTAAGTGTGCATTTTCACTTATACTAATGTGCTCTTTTGATACCGTTTGTATACTATAACCTGTTGTGACAGCTGTTTCCCTGTTGCCATGCCAATGTGTTTCTCACTGCAAATAATTTTCCCTATGGGGACAATGAAGTCAGTAAAGTAAAAGTATTAACGTGTGTTCACATTTATGATACACGGAATCTGACTACAGTTGAAGTAAATTTTTATGTTTCTTTCGGTAATCCTTCCTTTTTCAGTCACCCCAAGTACCAGGTATTTTACCTGGTAAAGACATAAGAATGTCAAGTTACCGAATAATTACATTCATTCATTTTCCATACCCGCTTATTCCTGTTAAGGGTCACAGGGGGGCTGAGCCTATCCCAGCATGCATTTGGCAGAAGGAAAGAAAACTCCCTAGACAGGTCGCCAGTCCATCACCAAGTAATTACAGCTGTAGGTAAATACTAAGAGTATTACCAAAGTATGTAATATTACTCTAGCACCCTCTCCATCCTAGTGACAGGTGATGTATTTGTCTGAGGCCTCTATATTCGCCAGGCACTCTCGTGCAAAAACACACAATCAATTGCAGATTCCATCATGTTGTGGATGTGTGCATGTAACCATCAGGGTGTCACAAGAACAAATGTATTGGAAAAGAAAGATACAACATTTCATGAATAATTAATTGGTAGGTCTACAAAGTTTTCAGGGTCCGCCCATGATAGTTTGCCACAAAGAAAAGCAATGCAATTAAGAGTGGGTTGTTTTTCATTTCAGTGATTTCCTACTAGTAACAATCAGGAATAGCAACATAGATATACGTATATATCACATATTTACATATATTGTATTATGCTTTTAACCAATTCATGTTCCAAGGCATGTTACCAATTCAATCTTACCAATTCAATCTTACCAATTCAATCTTACCAATTCAATCTTACCAATTAATTTTGTGTGCAGATGTCCTAAACAAAACTGAATGAAAGACGCACTGAATTTTAAGGGCAATGCCTCAGCAGAAAGATGTGCAGCATAAACCTGTACACAAGTGAAAGCACATCTAATATCCCCAGTACATACATCAAATAGGCCAAGTATGAATATCCCAAAATGAAGTAGTCTTTGTTGACACATCTCTGCATCCTGTCGATAATCAGGGATATCTTCAGGGCTTAAAGAGGGATCCAGAGACTAGCATAAGGGTATACACTATGCACACCAGGTAGAAGGGTAGAAATCACAAGCATGGACAGGGTCCTTGCTGCAGCCTGCAGACATTGACATACTAGGCAGTAGCTGTGTGATTTTCTAACTATACTGGGTGAGTCAATGCATGATTTAAATATTTTGTTCAGCGATTCTCTTAGTTACAACAACACTGTGCTACCACAGTACTTTGGTGTTAACAGGTGGAGTTTTTAAAGTCAAAGTAGTTTCACTCGCTCCAATAATGCATACCAGCCTATGCACCTAAAACATCAGATAAACAAATATAAGCACACATAACCACAAACGAAAAATATTTTCCAGTTATATATCATAATCACCGTGGACCAACGGCTCTCACCTGATTTGGGGTCAAGTGAGTCACACTGAGAATTGTAAATGTGGACAAACTCCTGGTGCCTTTTGACCAGTTGGTCTCGATGGCCCTGCACTGGAAGGTGCCACTCCTTCAGCTTTCTCTTCAGTTCCTGCAGGGACAACAGGTTGTACACCAGCTTCCCCATCGGACGCCTCCTGCTGCCTATGGAGCTGCAACAGAAAGGTCTGTTAGTTCACTCCAGTGATCACCAGATATGACTTAGCAATGCCTGATAGGGGGCCATTTCTGTATGCTAGCCCAGTTGTCATAGGCAGGAGAAAATGATGGAGATCTAACTCTGGAACACTGGGGCGACATCAGCTCAGCATAAAAAAATGGTATTAAGGAATGGGAGTCACTAAGGTACCACTTGTTAGCCTGGGGACATAGTTGAAGCCAGACATCTCTGTTGGTTCACAGTCACATTAACTTCAATGAAGACAGTCAAATGTATGTTTTCAGTTATTTGGTCCAAGACGAAAATACAAGACATAATATGGCTCTACTGTACTGCAGTTATTTCCAATGGAAATCCAACCACATGGTAATAATAATACATTTTATTTGTTTAGCGCTTTTCTCAGTACTCAGACGCTTAAATGGTAAGATATGAACTAAGGTTGGCAGTGTAAAAAATCCTTCCCATGCAGGCTGGTGGGCTACCTTAGGTCAGAACTGTTCAAACCTGTACAATCATCATTATAACATCAAGGTACACAGATTAAATGCGTTGCGCAGTTATGCAAATACAACCAACCATTAACCTCAAATTGCTGTGTTGTGCTTCAATCATGCATTCATTCGCATATGAGTTTGGCTCTTGACTGTGGCAACTGTCAATGCTTGCTTATGTAACAAAGGGTGCCAATACTTGATTTTCAACTACTGCAGCTATAATCAGTTGTTGCATATCATTGAGTATCTTTTCCTTCTGATCCACCTCCCTATAGAGCTTTATAGCTTGAGCAAACAGCATTGGAGTGGCTGCATTTGAGTGATTCATTCAGTGGCTATTTTCAGTACCTCCTCAAGCTGTCCTTCTTCTCTCCTCTGGTCAGACAAGTGTCCAGATGCTTATTGATGAAATGTTGTGAGACGCCTACGGAACACACAGGGCACTCAACTGCAACACACAGACAGACAGTATATAATGGGAAAATTTCACATAACTGTTGCTCTTTATAAATTGTTCCGAACGGTTTTGGTGCTATGAATCACACCACATTCCACTCCCAAACCACTCCCCTAACTGCACTAAATCACAAATAATTCTAAATAAAATCTTACATAAAACACACATTAACAACCGCTATAAACATTGCACTGCATACATTTTTGATTGCTCAAATTTAACAAATGAAGAGGTCCAATCCAAAACCACATATCCCTTATCTGAAAACGGCAACAATTGAAAACATTTTTAAATGAAATGTAAGCATGTTTTTAGTTTAGCATACATATGACATTAAGCTATCAATTCACTTATTTAGATTTTTGGTTTGAAACATTGGGCAATATTGAGTTACTAATCACGAGGCAGACAGGCTTCACCTTTGATCACGGGCTTTAAGTCTTCTAATGGTGACAAGGAATCAGCCGTGCACGGTAGTGGCACTGGGGATGAGATGCCCATCTCCTCCTGCTTAACTGACATCGGTTTCTGGGCAGATGCCTCCTCCATGTCCATGGGCTCTTCTTTCACAGCCAGAGGAGGTTGAGCAGTCAGTGAATGTAGGTCAGTATTTGCATTGTGGGTAGATGCTGTCTCTATTTTCCTCCACAGAAAAACATGAGCGGCAGAACCAACTTGCTGGGCTTCTTTAGCGTGAGCTGTTTTGGGCCCCTTTTGGAAAAGGTGACTCAGAATGGAACCGTTACACTTTGGACCCTTCTCTCGAGGAGTTTTGCATTTGACAGCTGAAGCTGGGGTCTTTGGGGATATTGGAGTCAAGTCAAAGTTTGTTTTTGACAACTGCTCCCTGGAATAAACAGAAGGAAGAATGTTTGCATGTGAATTAGAAAGTGCACATCATATAATCTAAAGAGAGCCAGCCACATCCTTGTTTAACTCTGAAATGTACCCTGGTACACAATTACGCATTTAGCAGACGCTTTTATCCAAAGCAACTTACATATCATCATACCGTTGGCAGAGGCAGCCATGCAAGGTGCCAACCTACTCAATGGGAGCAATTTGGGGTTAGGTGTCTTGCTCAAGGACACTGACAGATTTGTTCCCCGGGAGGAGCTGGACTTGAACCTTCAACCTTGCGGTTGCTGGGCGGGAACTCTACCTCTGTTACTGCAGCCCCCCAACGTGTCATTGAAATGTTTGTTTCTTACTGTCCAATTATTTTATTTTCATGAGGAAATACTGCGGTGGTGGAAACGCAATGAAATAAAGGGAGGGGGCTCCGTAGAAAAACTCCCAAGCGCTCAGCTTACTTTGTGCATGTGCTCTTTGACATTTCCAGTTGTACTCATATAGTAATGCATGTATCCTCTGACCGTGAGAATGGTGGGCAGAAAAGCTGTCTGTGAACCAGCTTATCTTGGAAACACGCAT
>OMOT01080989.1:0-13293 GCA_900312575.1 Acanthochaenus luetkenii
CGTGGGTTTCCTCCGGGTGCTCCGGTTTATTCCCACAGTCAAAGACATGCAAATATATGTGTTTGTGTGTAGTGTGGTGCATGGTGTGATGTACTATGTGTATGATGCATGCAATGTAAAGCCCTTTGAGACATACTTGTATAAAAGGGCTATATAAATAAAGATTGATCGATTGATTGATTGATTATAAAAACTGTATTCTGTAAACATTTGTGGCAGATGGAGGGAGTTTAGGAGGGGAAGGTATAAAGCAGCGGCAGTGCGGGCCGTTTCCTTTAGGGGCGCTAGAGCCCAGAAACGGCCGTCCGCCCCAATTAGCGGCAGATGCGAGGCAGCTGAGCCCCTTTGGGAGATCGGGCAGGGCCAATCCCGAGAGAGAGCGGAAGGGCATAAATAAGGGGAGAGAAGGCAGAGAGGTGGGTGACCCATGGGAGGTAGTGGAGAACGAGGGAGGGATTGTAAGAGCGAGCGGAGAGCGAGCTGAGAGCCATAAGTGAGCGTATTACCGAACGGACTGAGGACCCTGCTGTGTGCCGAATCCCTGACCGTTTGAGGACCCTTTTTGTGCTTGACCATCGCCTGTCTGACTACCCTTCTCCTGCCTTGACCCCTGGACTGGACCACGACCAACCCACCCGGAACATTGAGTATACGGGACTAACGCGAACCCATTCCCTCCCCGAAACAGGAAATAAAGAGCTGTTTCGGGTAATTCGCTGTGTAGACAGTACCTTTGTTAATTCCGGGCCCGTCGACACTCCCTTTTCCCCCCGAGTGTGCCACACATTGTTGAACCCTAATAATTACAATATATTAATAACCTAATCTGCGGTCAGGGAGTCTCTGTCATTTCCACTATAATTGTTATGAATTGTCAAGGTTTTGTTCAAGTTTCATGCCCCTTGCATTTTGATAATAAGTCTGTAATTATAACTACAGAGCTCACTCTGCAGAGTTTTAATCAGGGAAACCATGGAGGAGAATCAGCCAACAGTAACCCTTAATTTTTTTACGTTATTAATTTCTGCTGTTTATTACGTATTGAAATAGAGAAAACATAGTAAGTGAGCTGAATGTATTACTCTTCTAGATGACTCCTTTTCGCTATTTCTCTGATTATTTTTTTTCCTTATTCCATTAAGTTTTATGTTCCAGTTTGGTTTAAAATTGCTGTATATACACTGACAACAGAATAATGCACTCAACCATTTATCTTATTGTTTACATATAACAGACAGTATATGACATTGGCTCTGCGGTCTTGTTTTTCCTATCATACTTGTTTTTGCAAGGCATGTACTGAGCAAATTTAGTTTCTTTAATCTGACATTTTTAATATGCATATTCTCAATTGTTTTGGAATAATTGCCTGGCTGTAATATGCAGTGTGCTGGATGCTCTAACTAGAGCGCTCTGTGAATAGCAATGTGGACATCCCAGCATGTCGGGTGTGTTTAGCTTGACCGCCATGCATTTTTGAGTTTATCCGATTGGGTATTGAAAGGGTTTCATAAGCACCAAGCGTTGGAGAGTTTTCACAATGGAAAACCATGTAATCCCTCAAATGAAGTTAAAACATGAAAATCACCAAAATTACAGTTACAAGGTTTTCACATATCAATGGCAATATACTCTAGACAAGTAATAAGCATAGACTGAGTAAAATTAATGTGCAAAGTTTATGATCAACTGTTATTCTACTCAAAGGAATTAATTTGTGTACTGTATGTGGTCGAATTTTAACAATACTGGATTGTATCTTTTCCCACAATGCTTTGCTTTCCAGGTTTTCCGGTCACAACAGGCTAACTACCACTCTGCAAATTCCAATCCGTAGTGTGGCAAGCTGTCTATTATTATACTAGTACTATTACTTACTAGTACTATTGCTGTTTTATAATGAGCACATTGAATAATTCTCCATGAGTTTCCAGGTTGGTAGGAAAGGGAGGAGAGTTCTGTACCTGGTTGTTTAAACCCACGGATGCGTTGCTTGTCGGCGGGGAAAAAACTAACTTTTTATTAGTTTCCAACAGAAAAACACAGCCGAACGTTGTGGCTCAGGGCTATCCGGAGGGACAGAGAGGATTGGACTGCTTGGTCACCCACAAAATGTGTAGTGAGCACTTCATTGACGGTATAAGTATAACGTTATATGTAACTTCATAGTGTATGTTCCTCGTAAAGGACAATGTGCCTTAATTGTTTAGTCACATAACCAGTGCGACTGTCCATGTTGGCTGCTAGCAAATAGCCATGTAAGCTAATTTGCACAGCCAGGTATTTATTTCCTTCTGTTGTCATAACATGAAATTGAGTGAGCTGAAAAATGTATTTACCTCACTCTGTGTTCCACTGATAAGTTGGAAATGTCTGATGAAAGTAACATTAACGCCAACTTACATTTTTTAATGCACTTTATTATTAAGTTACAGCAACAGTATTACATTCTCTTCTTTACAACCGAACGGCTGTCAGTTGGCAATGTATTGACCGGCACAAAGCATTGTGGGAAGGCCTGAAATATTTTATACTGGATTGTACACAAGCAGGGAGAGAACTCTCAAAAGGAGATGGGATGGCATCATATCAAATGCATTATGATATTCAAACAGCAAAACAGAGCAAGTAAATGACAGAGAGAGCAATAGAGATCAATATATAAGGCAGATATTCGTATTTTATTCATATATACATAGTCCATAGGAGATTAGGCTTGCTGCACATTAACAAGTCATAGAGCGATTTGTCTTAACTCATTTATCATAAAATCATTTCAGCAAGTAAGAACAATTAAACGTTTTGCATCCCTGCTTCATCAGTTTTGCCAAAACTATCGGTATTGATATCGGCCATCAAAAACCTATATTGGTAAATCCTACTATGTAGATACCCTGTGACATTTCGATCAGAAGAGAGAAAAAGAGGAAAGAGGATCTGCTCAGGGGAAACCAGGCCCATAATGCTGGTGGAGGAAAATCAAGGAGAGGTCGATCCAGGGTTGGTGGAGGCTGTGGAGGCCCGGCGGCCATGGATCCCTCTCTAGGAGGACAGACACTGATAAGGCCCAGGTAGCTCATACAGTTCAGGGGTTTAGGAGGGCACACAGATAACTAACTGATAGGACCGACCAACTCGGCCAGACTACAGATAAGAAGCAAGGACTTGATGCCCTCGCCACAACAGGAGTTTACATTTTTACAGCACTTGCACTGGTACTGTGGTTCCAGCATTACAATTTCTAGCTTTTTTTGTGACATTGTTTCAGTAATCCTTTTAACATCTTGAGATCATGGGCAGCATGGTGGCTCTGTGGTTAGCACTGTTGCCTAATAGCAAGAAGGTTGTGGGTTTGAATTTCCATCCCTGTCTCTAGTTATCCCAGTGAGTGCATGTTCTCCCTGTGTTTGCATGGGTTTCCTCCGGGTGCTCCGGTTTCTTCCCATAGTCCAAATTTTTTGAATTGATGTGTAGTATGGTATATGATGTAGTTAGTATATGATATACTGTATGTACTGTATATGATGATGTAGTATGTACATATATATATATGTACACAGTATATTATGGTATGTAAGTCGCTTTGGATAAAAGCTAAATGCCCTAATGTAATGTAATGTAATCATGCTCTACTGCTGTTATTTTGCACAATCTCATAATGCTGTATTTCCTTTTTTATACTTTCATTCATACATTTCTACTTAATATGCAATTGTTGCTTGTATTATGTTTAAATACCTCACACATTTTCTAAATGTATGTTTTATTTTGTTGTATGTTATTACTGTTTTGCTGCTTCAATAGCCCAATTTAAATCATTACAGTTTTATGTTATCTTTTCTATGTACACTGACTGTTGCAATATTCCATTGTTATTGCAGTATGTTACAGTCAATAGCAAAGTTTCATAAAATTAGAGCAATGATTGTACCGATAATATTTACATTGCCCATTCATTGGACTATTGGGGGAGATATTGGTCTTACATTCTGTCCACCTCCAATATGATGGATTATTCTCCTGTATTTCAATGGAAGGTTTTAGTGTCCCATGATGTAAGTTACATTTCAGAGGCTTTTCCAGCCTCTCAAGAATCAAATTCAAGGGGACATTTTTGAAATGTCAGATTTAAATAATAACTAAACCCCAAAACCACTTTTTTCAGCTGAAACCTGATATATGTGGGTATTTAGTATTGTCAATGGGTCCAGGTCTAAATCCTTTTAGGGAGGCGACTAAACGCCTGATATCACTCCACCAGTCGCAGTGGGGGCTCTGGTGAGCTGAGTCAGTTCCTTCCTTCAGGATCAGTATGCCGTTCGAAGCAATGCCGGTGTGGCACCAACAGTCCGGACATAGTCTTTCCTTGCCTGCGCACCATCCATACGACTCCCCTACCGTCCAGCCGGCTTTTCAACCTCTCCCGTCCAGAGAGAGAGAACATGAAATGGTACCTGCACGACTCCTTGGCCGTCGGACTCATCCGGTCATCTTCCTCACCGGTGGGTGCCGGGTTTTTCTTTGAGGCAAAGGAGGCCCCTGTGTTGACTACCAGGTGTTAAATAATATCACGGTGAAAAACAAGTACCCTCTCCTGTTGATCAACTCCGCCTTCGAGCCTCTCCAGGGAGCTACCATTTTTTCCAAGTTGGACCTCTGGTACGCCTACCACTTAATCAGGATCAGAGATGGTGACGAATGGAAGACGGCAATCAACACACCACTCGGGCCACTTCGAATATCTGGTCATGCATTGCAGGTTAACAAAACAGCTGTTTTTAGATTTATTGTCACGTTACAATTACACAGGTATTTTCAGGCCCTGGTCAACGACGTCCTCCGTGACCTTCTCAATGTTACTGCTTGGGAACAGGTGGACCCAAACGCTGGACACGGACATGAAGACCTGGTTGTTGATTTTAGGAAGAAAGTAGGCCAACATCTCTACAACTTGATCGTTGACGGAGAAAGGGAGATGATGGCCTACTTTCTCCTCCTTCCAGTTCCTTGGGACCACTATACACAAATCCCTATCATGGGATCTTAACACCAGTCTCATAGTCAGTAAAGCCCACCATCGATATTTACTTCCTGCGGCAGATGAAAACGTTTGGGGTCAGCCAGAAAGCCACGATTCTCTAATACAAATCTGTAAGGGTTAGGGTTAGAGTGTGCTCACTTTTTCCATTCTTGTCTGTTATGGTCACACAACCGCTCAGGACAAGACTCGGTTTGAATTAGTGACACACAGAGCATCTAAAATAATTGGTTGTAGTCTTCCCTCACTTGTATCACTTTATTCCACCAGAATATCAGGAAGGCTAAAAGTATCACCACAGATCCTCTCATCCGTCTTTAACCTTCTCTCACCAGGTAGAAGATACAGACGCATTAAGTGCATTAAGCTTCAGGGATAGCACCTACCTCGAAACCATCACTGTCTCTAAATGCTCTTAACTTAGCACTTTAACACTATACGCACTTTACTAGGTGCTGGGATACCACGCTGTTTTGTATTGTGCTATAAATGTTAATTCTGTTTGTTACATATTACTGACTGTTGTGTGGATATTGTGTGCTGTTATCGCATTGTTTGTGTAAGAGAGTGAACCAAGACAAATATCTATCAACTATGTTGACATGGCAATACATTATTGAATGTTGAATTATGTATTTATAAGAGTGATGAATAATGTACCATAAAGAATAGTTTTACAGGACTAGTTACATCTGCTCCATAATTTACTGTGGGCAAAAGTGTTCGGGAGGCCAGTCACGCGATGAGCAAACTGTTCAATGACTTGGCTGACTATTGATCTGACCAAAGTTGACTCTCGACAGCAAGTTAACTGTATGGTCATGTGTGTGTTTGCACATCTGCCGGTAAAGTTTCCTCCTGACAGCTGTAGGGCATCTCATTAATTTTCAATAAAAGTTATTTTTTTCTAACAGGCTCTTGCTTAATTTCATCTACAATATAACCCCTTTGTGAACTCTATCCATCCACACATACATTTAGACACACACACCAATGCACCAATCCATCCACCCAGAGGGTGGTGGTGGTTTGTGCATCTGTCTTAATGAGAGTTGTGACACACACTGGGCTGGTTCGAGTGCACACTTGACCCGGCGATGACAAACGGACTGTCCGCACACAAACTCAGGCAAACAACAGTTTTAATGATTGTTTTAATGACTGTGTTGTGGAAGAAAAAGGTTAGTCTCTTACACTTGGGCAGGGCAATAGAATGTTCAGAGTCCAGGCAAGGGTTCGGTACACGGGGTCGGTTGTCATATAATCCGGGAGTTGTGGCAACAGGTGGGTAGTTGGGCAGGCAAGGGTCAAACACGTAGGAGGCTCTCAGACAGGCAGGGCGGCAGCACACAGCAGGGTCCTCAGTCCGGTCGGTCATACACAGGATGTCTAGCAGGCTCGTTATTCCACACGTTCTCTCTCCTACGTCCCCCATGGATTGTGTGTGTCCCTCCTCCCTTGTGTGTGTGCTGTTGCCCTTTTTATCCCGCACCTCCTTGTGCGTTGATTCGCCGCAGCCGGCTTCTCTGATCAGGTCGGCCGGTTCGCATCCTGCCAAGTCCATATATGGGCCTGAGCGCCCATCTTGGAAACGGCACATGTTGGCCCTCTTTTACCTCTCCTCTCCTGTAGCCACACCCTCTGCCACAGAGTGATAGAGTAAGAATTTGTGTGTATGCGTGCATGTGTGCATGTGTGCGTGTGTGTATTTGCTTGTCAATGTCGACTTGTACACCATGTAGACAAGGCGTGGATTCCTGCTTTTGTGTGTGTGTGTGTGTGTGTGTGTGTGTGTGTGTGTGTATGTCAGACTCCGGCTACTCTCTCCCTCTATTCCCTCCATGGATTCACCCCTGCTGTTCCTGCATTTGGAACAACCAAGGGGGAGGAGGAACCGATATCAATAATGCTCCAAACCCCTGCGGACATCTCCCATACTCCATTATTGATGACACTGAGTTCCCCCATCAACCAATATATTATGCCAAAGCGTCTGGGTACAAATTCAGGTGGCAAAAACAGTTTAGAGGGATGCATGTGGAGTCACGAACAGGAGGTGTGTGTAATGTGTGTGCGGGGAGGATGCATCCATTTGACAGCCTTGAGTAACAATTTTGGATGCACAAGTGACAGCAGGTTTAGCAGATGCCGGGTGTAACAATCTCGTTTCATGCTTTCCCGCTTTTTCATCCGGAGTCAGACAAAGCAACAAACGAGAGAGCAATTTTAAGTGCAACATCAAATTCTATAATGAGTGCCAAAGAGATGCATTTTACATAAATATTTGATGTTTGACTTAAACATTTTGAGGATATGCTCACTGATGTACTGTGTACTGTAGACCTATCTAAGGATCAGTAACACATATATGAGTATAGCAGTAAATGAGAATGCAGGCCCGGTAATTCAGTTCTTTTTATATAGGAATAACTCAGTGGGGAGACATAGAAAACCTCTGGATGCAATCTGTCTCGATTATTGTCCAGACACCTCCTTGCATACTATCTTGACACAATTAAACAGCCACAGCCCTCACTGGACCTGGTTGCTGTCATTTTCACAGTTTTTCATATGAATTTTTCCCAGTTCTCCCCTCTCTTATTTTTCCTCACACCTTGCAATACTCTCTCTCTCTTTCTCCATCTCTTTCTCCATCTCTCTCCCACTGTCTCGTTCTCTCCTGAGTCACCTTCACTCCTCCTCCTCCTCCTCCGCCACTGTGTTTTATGGCTAAAAGCTGTTATTCCGCTTGGCTGCAGCCCCACTCCTCTCTGTAATATTTAATTCATCAGAACAATTAAAGCGGAACATTGGTTTCCAGGGTGATAATTATGGTTTGATGAGTGAACCTGAACGCCACCAGGACAAGACAGCTTGATTATTCTCATTTGCCAGTCTCCGTGCTATTCCAGGGTTATTATCCATTGTCTTGTCAAGCAAATAGAGGAAGAAAACAGCCATGAAATGGATAGAGGTGAACACTGGAGAGATAAAGAAATGAGGGAGAAGTGTGGCGGTAGCGAGACTCATGGGAGAGTTTGTTGGAGATGAGTGGCTTGTAATGGGAGCAGGTCTTTCGGATGGCGATACACCACATTAACTCTGTCTCCTGCTGTGTTTTAGTAAAACACCCACGACATCTCTAACCCTGTGCCCTGCACCAGCGAATAGTCTCTACAATGTTTTACTGCACTTTTAAACCCATCCTCCACCAGTTTGTCCTCCAGGTATGATTTGTGTGGGTATTCCTAGAGGACTAAAAACAACCTAGTCATACAGTTGTTAATTTCATTTATGAAACAGGTCCTTCAAATGCCACCTCTAAACTGGTCAAGTAGCAATTCTGCAGCAACTTTATTTAATGATAACCCATGCTTGGGAATGGGATTTTCACACCAGTCCAAATACTCACACGTTATTATAGAATGTTCTATGTTATTATTGATTCCAGTAAGGTACATTGTTCTTATTTTGCAAAAATAAAACACAAAAAAACAACTTTAAATAAAACAATTTAAATACAAAATTACAATTACAAAGAAAGCCCCCACCCCAAAACTAACATCCAAATCCTTGCCAGCAGGTAATGTGTCAAAGAAATTTCTCTCTATGTGCTGTCATTGTCAGATGAGCATTATGCACACTAGTGTTTCCTCAATATATATGTTTTTTTCTAGCTGTGATGGTAGGAAGGGCAAAGCCATATTATGTAGGGGGATATATGTGTTTGTGTTTAGTGTGGTGCATGGTGTGATGTACTATGTATATGATGCATGCAATGTAAAGCCCTCTGAGACATACTTGTATGGGGGCGGCAGTAGCTCAGGAGGTAGAGTTCCCGCCCCGCAACTGCAAAGTCGGCGGTTCGAGTCCAGCTCCTCCCGCGGAAAACAAAATGTATATCTGTCGTACTGTCCTTGAGCAAGACACCTAACCCCAAAATTGCTCCCGTTGAGCAGGTTGGTACCTTGCATGGCTGCCTCCGCCAACGGTATGACATGTGGGTCGCTTTGGATAAAAGTGTCTGCTAAATGCTGTAATGTAATATGTAAGTCGCTTTGGATAAAAGCGTCTGCTAAATGCCGTAATGTAATGTAACGTAATGTAATGTAACGTAATGTAATGATTTGGGGGATTGTCCAACACTTTCACAAAGAATGAGATTTAACCTCAAAACCATTGTTATCAAGTCAGAAAATGACTGCTAGGAAATATGGCTCAATCTCAAACATTTAAGATTGTTGACGTTACTGAAAAATAAATAAAACCAAAATGGATAGCTTAAGTAAAGTTACAGAAGTACATCTATGTAATAGTGATTAATGTAGCCATGGTTCTCCATATTGCTTGTTGTTTTCCTGTTTTAATACATGAAGAAAATTGTCACTGGAACCTACACAGTAAAGTGTCAGTGCAGTGGACAAATCAATCCAGACATTGCTTGTAATACGGAACAGGCCACTGCTGACTAATTCAGCCCAAAGGAGTCCTTGTTGGAGCAATTATGGCAAAGTAAGAGCTGTTACATGACTTAACAAGCTTTGGCATTATTTAATATGCTTCAATACGAATACGACTATGTTGCTGCTTTGTCTTTCACTACCTCAGAACATGGACAACAATGCACATTGCAGTATTGCAGAAGCCACTGTTCATGTGTGACCATGCATGCATGCATCCAGGTGTGTGTGTGTGTGTGTGTCTGTGTGTTTGTTTGTATCAGAGTTGTCTATCCCCGGTTAATTCCCTCTATTTATTCCCTCAGAAGAACCAACCAAGCAGTCAATACCACATTACCCATTCAAGGTTGCGACCTGAGAGGATCAACCAATGAAAGAGCCGTTTGATCTTGACCTCCTGAAAACTAACCAGTGCAGTGTGTGTTTGTGTGTGTGTTTGTTCTCCAGTATACAGTATATGCATGTATATGTGCATTTGCGCTTACATACATTTTGTGCTTTTGAGTGACTATCAAGTCTATATACATACTGTATGTGTACTTTAATACACACAAACAAGAGTCCAGGTATTGCCTGTACCTGTGTGTGTGTGTGTGTGTGTGTGTGTGTGTGTTGGGGTGGGGTCTGTTTCTGGGATTGACCCAAATGCATGTGAAGTTTGCATTAGCTCAATAGTTGAGCAGCTGTCAGCCTTTTTTTCAGGATGTAAATGTTGTTGACCTTCTGGAGGAACTGTTTCTCACAGCGTAGAGCGCTTGAATAATGGCTGTGTGATGTTCGGAGCTAGGACTGACCTCTCTGTGCACACAAAACAGCTTTTCCACCAAGTGGAAGTAAATTGCTTCCAGTCGTTCTTCCCTCTCTTTTTTTAAGGCAACTGTGTGACATTTCCTGGAGCCATGGCGCTTACATCTCAATAGTAATCACCTCAAACCAGCGATGCTTCATTTGCTTAACGATTAAGCGCAGAGAGGAGGCCGAAATAATTTGCTGCTAATTCAATGCTTTAATGAGCCTGGTAATTAGAGCGAAATGTTAATGAACAGTGGGTATTGCTATTCAGTGCCCAGGCAGGGGTTTCCAGCTGAACCCAATGGGACACAGTCTTTACAACAGCAAGGAATCTACTGGCACAGCACCCAAAAACCATAATCCCAGTGGAAAGATGCCAGAGGTATATTTTCTGACATTATTAAAAAAATGATTTGGAGGGTTGATCCAGCTCACCACAGATGCTGGAGTAGAAAGAGAAAAATTACTAATAGACAAAAGCACTCTCTAGATGACACAAGTTTCTCCTGGGGTGATCAGAACACGGATTTTAGAGGTCACTCCAAATAGTTTCAGTTTTACCCCAGTTGCCCAGGAATGGAATTTTTCAGTGTGTAATGGAGTGCGCACACACAGGTCTTGGGAGTATTATTTAACCAAAATGTTTATTACCACTAAGTACAATATATAGCCAAAAACTATCTGTAAATTCTTCTGCCCAATGTATTTAAAATATAATTACATCTGAAAAAAATATAAAAATCTATTTTTAAGTTTAAATTCAGAGGACACTGAAAAGGAAATCGTTGGATTTGTTTACCAAGGATGGGGGTAAACCCATAATGTTCCCTTCTGCTTCTTCTGGCATATGTCTTTAGACATGCAGTTCCATTGAGTTGAGCCAGGCCAACGTATCATCATCCAGGTAGATCAAACCACGTTCACCATTCGTTGGCCGGTGTTTGTGGCAACTGGTGATTATGTACTCTACAGTCTGTGTTGGGTCCCTGCACTCGCAGAAGGCACCATCCACGAGACCCCACCTCTTCAATGCTGCATTGTAGCATCCAACGCCAGTCCTCAAGCGGTTATGGGTTGTCAACTGCTTTCGGGGCAGATCCTGACCAGGAATGTCCATCAATGTAGCAGTCATCAATGTAGTGGTGTAGCCTAGATGGTTCTGCTGACTTCCACTAGTCCATCCATCTCGTCTTGACCAAGGCAGCCGTGGAAGCATCAGCTGGTGCTGTGGGCGTGCATGGCAAAGGGGCGGCAGAACTTGAGTCGCACGCGTTGTGACATCTCCGTGACAATCTTGTGGAGGAGGTTGGATTCCCTGGTCTGTGCCTTTCAAGAGATGACGTCTCGTCTGAAGTCAGCCGGGGCAATACCAGCAAGGACGGGCAGTTGGTTTACCGGATTGGATCGTAGGTATCCGGAGACAGTCCACAGGGTGCTGTTGAGGGCAACATCCAGCTTCTTGACGTGGGGACTATGGCACCAGACCGGAGCACAGTACTCGGCAGTGGAGAACACCAGGGCCTCAGTGGAAATGCGCAGTGTCTTTGTCGTAGCTCCCCATGTGGTACCGTCTAGGCGCCGTTGTCTTTTCCTACCTTCCAGGTGTTGTTTGAACGACAGTGTTCTATTGAGCTTCAATCCGAGGTACGTGGGGATGGATTGGAACTGTAGCCGGGCTTTGTCCACCATGACATTCATCTCATGGGTCTCTTCCCTGTTATTGAGGTGGAACATTGATGATGTTGTCTTATCCACACTGAGCTTAAGATGCCAGTACTTCAGTTTTCAGTTTCAGTTTATTTATTTAAACATGAAAAAAGTATACAAAACACCACATATGGTCATTAAAATACTTTTGAGCCCTACTCAGCAAAAATGCTGGTTTTCAGAGGGTTCCTGTCCTGCAGCAAGATAAAATACCAGAGAAAGTTAAAAGAGAATAATGATAGATATAAAGCAAAATATAGGAAAATTATATAGGATATAGGATTGTCTATCTGTCCTATAGCAGCCCAAGTATTGCCTCATCACGAAAGTCAGTGACCGCAGACCTGCCTCTCCAGTAGGAGATTCCAATAGAGCCGTTTAAAGCCAACCAAAGATGAAGTATTACATACATTTAGGGGAATTTCATTACAGTTTACTGTACCACTATGAAAATCGATATGTGTCCATCATTATTTGTATATCTTGGAAGAGGATTTTCACAATTGTATATTGCACGAGCGGTTCATGTTTGTCTTGCAGTTGAGAACCTGAGAAGAAGAGTACATTACATTACATTACATCATTTAGCAGACGCTTTTGTCCAAAGCGACTTACAATAGTATATTTTTCGTCAACATTAGTCAGACAAACTATACAACGTAGTCTTTCATCAGCTAAACACTTCAATAGGAACAGGTAGCATGAACATGTAGAATATCTGAGTTACACATTCCTGTCTTGTTCTCACCAAACGGTTCAAAGCATATCATATGTTAAGTACGTCTCCTTCTTAGAGATACGATTATCAGAGCCCTGGCTCAAGGGGTTTTCCTGTCTATAAAGAGATAAATCATTCAGATCCCTAGGTCAGTGCTTTCCTGTTTATGAAGAGATAAGACAACCAGCAGATGTCTCAGCGTGGTTTAAGTGCGGGCCGTCCATCAAAGTGCCAAGGGGGTTGGACCACTATCCGCGCACCAACGAGAGGGCACACAAGTCTAAACCACGTGTTGCCTCCATCTATAGTTAGCCAATAGCAATCATCTACTGTTTACAAAAACTGTGCTGTTCATACAGGGTGTTGCTTGTTCCTCATGCGTAGGAAGAGACCCGTGTATACACGATTCTTATTCACTCTGTTTCTCATTAAACCTTTTACTACCGTTGGTGGTAAGTCAAGTCAAGTCAAGTTCATTTATTTATATAGCCCTTTATCACAAGCATGTCTGTCTCAAAGGACTTTACAGAAAATGAGCCAACTAGATCTACCTGAACGTCAATCAGAGGAAATTACAG
>OMOT01080990.1:0-18491 GCA_900312575.1 Acanthochaenus luetkenii
TGCTGGTTTTCATTTCAGCCATCTAGTCAGGGAAGGATTTACACCTGGGACGCCAGGTGAATGCAATTAACTACCTGGTAGGAGAGAAAACCAGCAGTGCTCTGTGCCCTGAGGACCAGGGTTGGGAAACACTGCTGTAGAGGATCCACCTCTGGAGACGTTGGATGCTGCGGTCTCAGAGAAGAGATGGATGGAAGAGGGACAGAGAGCCAGGAGACCAAGTATTAAATCCTGGCCCCAGGATATTGCGTAAAGCCCCAGTTGTGGCCTATCATGCGTTTTTAAGGCTTCTTTGACAGTTTTTTGTTACTTGTAAGCCGTACTGTTATGTTGTCGTTTTGTATGGA
This sequence comes from Acanthochaenus luetkenii, assembly GCA_900312575.1. Taxonomy (NCBI): domain Eukaryota; kingdom Metazoa; phylum Chordata; class Actinopteri; order Beryciformes; family Stephanoberycidae; genus Acanthochaenus; species Acanthochaenus luetkenii. Next base: position 348 of record OMOT01080990.1, read on the forward strand.
AAAAAATGTTTTGTACATATGTTGTCGGTGCTCCTTACATTTTGGTGGGTGCTCCTAACTTTTGAAGTTGGGAGCACCAGTGCTACCAAGTGAAAAGGTTAATTTCGAGCCCTGTGCAGTTTAATTTAGTTGATGTAGACTATTAGCAGACCTATGCACTGATTTATTCAGCACAAGAATAAGGTTATTAAAGAGAAAGGGATTGGCCGAAGTTCTGTGACTGTCTACAGTTCTCCATTTAGTAGACATTTGCAAAGTCTGGGCCAGTGAGCTGCCCCCCATAATACATTGCGATAACACTAAGGTGACTGCTGATAATGGCAGATTTATGTTGAGTGTCAACTGATGAGTGACTTTGTGCAGCCCTTTATATGATCTGTACTTGGCATACATGCTTTTCAACTTAAATGAATGTAACACAGAAGGCAGGCAGAGCAGTTTTACGTTTTAAAATGCTGTAGGCTATACTTCCACTGTTGATACGTGCCAACTAACTCCAACAAATAGTAATGGTGCTTTGAAAATTTAGTATTTCTTCTCAATTTAGGTGTAATTAATGTTCCTTTTAACAAAACTGATGTCACATTTTGACTTAAAATGACTTGTAATGAATAGCTCAGAGATTCATCTCTTTTAATATGATTGTTACAATTTCTTGAGTCACAATGAAATGGCAAATACCATGGACCAATGGACAAGCATTTCGGAGAGTGCATGCGTTCCAAGAAAACTGGTTCTGGGCCTGTCCAGTCAAATGTAAGCTATTTTGACTATTGGACCTTATTCTGTACAGACATGACAAGTATTACCTTACACCCAACAGTTATGTAACTACAGATTCCCCAACCCACTGTTGTGACTGCAATGAAATGCAGATGTAGACCATGTAAAATGATGTTATACACTGACATGACAACAAGCTCCACTGCAATCGACATGGTGGCTTTTTTTTAACCAGTAAAACCAGTCAATAGATACTTAAGGTAGGCGTGGTTGGAAAGTCACAGAATATGTGTAACTGAATTACACAATATAATCCATTAGCTACTGTTAAAAGACACACACACACATGATGAGTTGCTTCTGTGGCGGTAATAAAGAAGAACGGTGCAGCAGAGCCAACAACACACACAGAGCACTGACCAATGAGCAGACGGCCTGTTAACAAGCCAGGACTACGCAAATGACCGCTTCACCCCTTACAGGTAATGTGAGTATCTCCTGCTCTAATGTTACCGGTACGAGGGGAAACGGGCAGTGTACCGCACACACCCCTTGGCGTCGACCCAGCTAACTTACAGACGGCACAAAGCTACGACATGACACCACAGAACAAGGACAGGCCTGGAAACTCAGAGTGATACATCACGTTGCATTTCGGACTATTAATACAACTAACGTTACAGGAACCAGGGAAGGAATTACGCCGCTGCATTTGAGCAACGATACATGCAGCCTCGTCGTTAGCTAGTTTGCAGTGACGTTATAACAGCAGTGTCCGTACAGTGAACATGTAGCGCGTGTAAAACATAAGGCATGTTCGCGTTAATCATGTCTGTGACGTTACATACCTTGTTTTCGAGGCCAAGAAGGCGAGTTTTATTAATCCATGGGTGCAAATCTGGATACCCTCTTTTGCTATACTCGCCACTTTCAAGCTGTGCTCTAAAATATGTAGCTCCATCTTTTACGTCTTCTCATTTGAGGAACAACTAAAACTGAAATCTAAATGGTTTCAAATAAGATGCATAAATAAATACCGACCTAAAACCGCTACGGCTTATTAAATAGTGAAAGAATGAGAGAAGCAAAGAGGCAAAAACGGACCACCTGTCAAAAGTGCAACGGAACCGTTTACACTTCCGGTGTTTGCTTTTCAAAATAAATGTTTTCAAGACGAGCCTAGATGATCATGCGCAGGGGATTCGTAGTTTCTCACGTTCAAAGAAAGCGCTGTAGTTATTTGTGAGGTGATTTTTTCCACTAGTAACACGGATATATTGGTTGACAATTAATGGAATAATCAGATATCAGCGAGTCTTACACCTGTATCAATATTACACTAGTTGTTTATAAGAAGCTCTTAACCTGAATTGATTCTAATGCAACATTTTGATCAGATTCCACACATATGTTTTATTATCATTACTATTCTTATTGTTCTTATTGTTATTCAATGAAGTTTTAGTGTCACATGGACTAGTTAAATGCTGTTTCAGAGGCTTTTCCACCCTGACAAGAATCACTCAATACTTTACATTTGGGGGATTGTTTTCTGCATGGAAATTGTCCAGTGTAAAGATTGAATATTTACATAAAATATGACATTGGCTATGTATGGTATGGCAAGGTGTGGCTCTTTCCATACCTTAGCCCAAATTAATCAAAATGTAAGCTTGGAGTTCTTAACATTATTATGGAGCGCAAAGATCAAGCAAAAATACAACAAAATGTAATTGGAAGCCCTAACCAAAAGAAAAAATAAAGAAAATGTTACTTCTGAACTCATCTGGGCTACGTCAAATAATTTATCATATTCATCACAATAATAACATCTTCACGCCCCTGTGTTTTATGCACCGAATGTCAATTTCCGCGCTTTTATTGTGAATGGATTGTTAATCCGGAAGCTACCTTGTTGCCAGTCCCCTGCTGTTTGACAGCATTTTAAACGGAGAGGAGGACTGTTGGTCCCCATGTTTGCTCTTCGACTGGAATAGTTAGCAGCTGGTCAGAGTGAAACAAACAACTTGCCATTCAAAGGAAGGGGGCGGGTCTGCAGTAGAGTGGGGCATGATGGGAAATGTTGTTCTATTTTTAGGTGCCAACACTAATAGACATGTGCACAATAAAAAAAAAATGGAAGACTGATATTTTTGGACTAAAGCTGCCAATAGCCGATATTCAATATCTTTAAAATGTACTATTTTGATGAAAACATTACTAGTACTCCAGTGTTTCCCCTAGAATTTTATTCTTGTCAGCATGGAAAAGCCTCTGATACTAAAACTTTCCACTGAAACCAAGAATAAGAATAAGAATAAAACATGTTCATGCATGCTTGTGTAGAATCCGTTCAAAATGTCCCATTAGAATCAATTCAGGTTAAGGGCTTCTCATAGACGATCAGTTATATTGATACATTTTACAATAAATATGTAATCAATCAAACTGTATTATATCCATCATATCAGAGGTGGACCACACTGACTGAGCCAGATCTCATCTTTAATATCTTTAGTACAAAGCCAATATTGGCAAGTTATATTGGCCAATTCTGTACCATCAGTCTATCCCTCCTGGAGTTTTTGCAGTGCTTTATTTTGTATTTTTCTTACACTGTGGCATTTCATTGAAAAATGTCCTGACAAGTATATTCTCGTCTAATAAATCATGGCAGCACTGTGGTGTTAATTGCTTCTAGCTGAGGGCCTCTTTAGCTAGTATTTCCAGCCAACACGCTAATTACAACAACTAACCATAGTTATCATAGCCCCACAACAAAGTATTAATTAAGCAAGCACAGACAGATTCTGCACAGTTCTGCTGTCACACAGAGATAATTGAGACCACAGTGTCAATATATTTGTATTGGAAAAAGTATTTCTCTTACGAAAGAGATTAAGTCATCAGGGGTATTGTACAAATATCACAGTAAAACAGTCCCCATAGGAATGCAATAGGAGATACAAATTACTATAAAGTACCACAAGGTCACCATAATCATCATTATTATTCATGAGCTCATCAGCATTGGTCAGATACTATGTGCAAACAAGATATGTTTTGTGTGGGAGACAAACTGAGACTAGAATATATGTTTAAAAACCTTATTCATGAAAAAACTAACAAACAATCAGATCAACCCATCAGGCAATTCTAAAGACAATGTTACCAGTACTTCAAATGATGAATATACCTATGCATTATCACGGCATTAATAGATTAATTTGGACAGTGGTCCCTATGTGCTTTCGGGTTAAGTGTTTACATTTGAGGTATTTACCTGCTCTTATCCACAGAGACTTAGAGTTAGCTTGTAAGGCTCCAGTGTGTTGCTCAAGGATGCATGGCTGTTGCAAGGATCAAACTTGTGACTTTCCAGTTACAGGAGGTTTTCTCTAACCAATAGGGCCAGACAGCTGCCAAAGAATTGTAATGCTGAATCTTTAAAGGGGTAATAAGAAAGAATTGTATTGCCCAATAGCAGACAATTACCATAATACATCTGTGGGGGTTTGATTGGGTTGTTGAGCAATACTGACTCTAGGACTACTCCAGGTGCTGAGATTTCTGGCTTTCAAAACTCTCTTTCTGGCCTGTACTATGTTTTAAAAAAACAATAGCTATGGAGTTATTGAAGATAGAGGTTTGTAGCAAGGTTATTATACTGAACTAAAAGTAAAAGTAAGACACAAGGCGCAAAGTAGATTTTGTGGAAAAACTACAACTATCTTGTAACTTTCTGAATGTCCCCAAGGGATCAATAAAGTGCAATCAATAACTAACAAAAATAAAATAAAAATGCACCTGAAATGCAATTAATTTATTGTTTGGGATTATTTGGAGCGAAGTGGTCTGAATTCAGATTGCGGTTGAATCTGCTATTGCTTTTAGTTTGTGCAGCATGAAACCAAATGGTCCCAACTTTGAGTTAGTGAAGGATGTGTTGGAAAATTCATGTAAATAGATGTTTAGCATTAGCAACATTACTACTACTGACTCAGCTAGCCAATGAGGGCTCCTTTTCCTACTCTGTGGGTTGGAGGTAGAGACGTAGGGACCCTGCCCAGAGGAAGCCGGGGCCCGGTGGGAGGTCCCATCAGCATATAACAAACACCATGTTCATGCATAAGGATGCTCATAAGTGTACATGGTACCAGAGCACCCTAGGCTGGTCAATTATCTATTTTGTTATCGTATCATCTGAAGCGGCTGGGATGAGGATCAGCACCTCTAGATCTGAGGCCATGGTTCTCAGCAGGAAACCGGTGGATTGCCTACTCCAAGTAGGGAAAGAGTCCTTACCCCAAGTGAAGGAGTTCAAGTATCTCGGGGTCTTGTTCACGAGTGAGGGGACAATGGAGCGTGAGATGGGCCGGAGAATCGGAGCAGTGGGAGCAGTATTGCGCTCGCTTTACCGCACCGTTGTGACGAAAAGAGAGCTGAGCCAGAAGGCAAGGCTATAATTGCTTAGCTCATTGTTTAGCTACAAATATATTTGGAAGATTTGGCAACTGTTTGTAGATTGTCAGGCTGAGGCTGCAGGCATCATGTCCCAGCCCCCCCCATCTCCCTCTACCACCGCCGGTCCCGGCCAAGCCCAAAGTCCTTTCACGCCAGGGCTGTGCGATATGGACAAAATCATCTATCACGATATTAGTAATTTCATATCACGATAACGATATATATCACGTTATAGTATGTTTTCTGTAAATGTAATGAAGAATTTGTCAATTTGTACAAAATAACCACATGCCTCTAGGGCTGGGTATCGCCACTGATTTCCCAAATTGATTTGATTCAGTATCTATTCTGGGATATTTCAGTTACAATACCAATTTTGCTTGGATATGAAAGAGATTCCCAGAGAACTAATGCTGTAAATTGTACAAGGAACCCTCTAACATGGTGCATTATTAGAATATTAATGTTTACATTAAGAATTGACCCCAAAGCAGTTACATTAATGTACTTTTTATTTAACATGACCAACACATGATGCAGTGTATCAGAAGAGAAATGACCAAAAGAGACAAACAACCATATATTGATTAATAAGAAAAAGTAAACCAACAATCAGAAATTGAAAAAGGCTCTGAATTGCTTTTGAAAATAGTGCAAGCGATCAGTTAGTTTTTTTGGGAACATGTTGAAAAACAGTCTTATAAAACCTCTGGTCATTGTAAACTGTAAAGTCCATGAAACTAAAGTCCCTTCATGACTGCTGTCTCACTTCTTGGAGATTGTAAGGCTGCCTTCCAGGAATTGGAGAATTTCCCACCTCGTAGTGAAGCTATGACGCTTGAGTGACGCATTTTGGATTAAAAATAACTTTGAAATTGATCATTTTCAAAGGGCATCAATACCAAATGAGTAGTATGTCAGTATCGATACCAGTTTCGATCCGCCCATCCCTAGTGGACATTCCTTTCCCAATTTGGCTACATCATCAGAAGATGGTTACTGTAAAATGATGATGGAGGCTAAACGGTCCAGATTACATACAGAGCCACACTTGTGATAAGAGCTGATAAAATGCTTCCTCCTGCTCTCCCGGCTTCCTGATCACCTGCAGTCTATCAGCTAATCAACCTACACACCTGCCATCAAACTCATCACCTACAGTATATAAACCCCGGCCCTTCACCCACTCATTGCCAGTTTGTCGTCTTTGCAGGTTCTTCCATGTGTGTAGTGATTAGTTCCAAGTCTCATCGTGCCTTTCCTTGTTTTCCAGGATCACTACTCCATCGTCTCTCTGCCAGCCTGTTCGCCTGCCTATTCCAGCCCTCCTGTCTGCCTACCTCTCTGTCCCAACGACTCTCCAGCCGGGCACGCTCATGCCCTGTCCTCGCCCTCCATTCAGCCTGGACAGAACCATTATTCTCCATCTCCACCTGTCTATCCCTGCAATAAATCCTATTGCCATTATACTCAACCCTCTGAGTCAGTGTCCTGCATTTGGGTCCGCCCTTCCTTGAAACGTAACACGGCTGGGATGAGGGTCAGCACCTCTAAATCTGAGGCCATGGTTCTCAGCAGGAAACTGGTGGATTGCCTACTCCGAGTAGGGAATGAGTCCTTACCCCAAGTGAAGGAGTTCAAGTATCTCAGGGTCTTGTTCGCGAGTGGGGACAATGGAGCATGAGATGGGCCGGAGCAGCGGGAGCGGTATTGCGTTCTATTTACCGCGGCGTTGTGACAAAGAGAGCCAGAAGGCAAAGCTCTCGATCTACCGGTCAATCTTTATTCCTACTCTCACCTATGGCCATGAATGTTGGGTCATAAGAACGAGATCGTGGATACAAGCGGACAAAATTGGTTTTCTCAGGAGGGTGGCTGGCATCTCCCTTAGGGATAAGGTGAGAAGTCAGTCATCTGAGAGGGACTCGGAGTAGAGCCGCTGCTCCTTTGTGTCGAAAGGAGCCAGTTGACGGGGTTTGGGCATCTTGTAAGGATGCCACCTGGTCGCCTCCCAAGGGAGGTTTTCCAGGCACGTCCACCTGGGAGGAGACCACGGGGCAGACCAAGGACTAGGTGGAGGGATTATATCTCCACACTGGCCTGGGAACGCCTTGGGATCCTCCAGTCAGAGGTGGTTAATGTGGCCGGGAAAGGGACGTTTGGAGCCCCCTGCTGGAGCTGCTACCTTCGCGACCCGACCCGAGCGGTAGAAGATGAATGGATTGGATTTCATATTACTTTTAGCGTGGCACACTGGCTGCACATAGAGATGGAAAATGAATAGGAAAACACATCAGTAAGTGGAATGGAACAAAAAGTAAAACTGAAAAACCTTGAGCTTTAAAAATCGATTCATACATTCAATAATTTATGAATCTATTAAAGGCAGAATAATGAATTTGAATTATTAAATGACACATTTAATGAACATTTTATTTATTTATAAATTTTACATGTAAATGTATTAGTAAAACAATGTTTTACCTTTTTAATTAATAATTAATGACTAATCAGTGGACTAGTCTATAATAATAAGGTTGGCACAGGGGGGACAGGAAGCAACAGGGTTTATGGGAAATGTGGTCTTAATTTTTAGAAACCTAAGCACTAACAGTACCACTGGCATGACAGAGAGGCTACCAGTAATCTCCACCATGGTCTCATTGTTTATGGTTACTATACTAAGGTATTGTAATTAGTCTTTTATATAGTGATCGTAAAAAACGCCACATAAATCACATCAACAGGGGGTTTGAAGGATTATGCTTATTATTATGGTACAGCCCGTGACAACAACAGTGTCAAGATAAACAACACTCATACACTAATACACTAGAGACGTAAACACATTATCTTAAGATGACTTGCTTGGATGGCTAGCAGCATCACTGGTAAACTGGCCAATTGCGTTAAGTCCATCCCTTGTACGGGGCGTGCCCAGCCCGAGAAGAACATGTCTGAACACGGAAGTCTCAGGCACTCTCGTGGAGGCTACTGACCCATAAGAGTCCAGCGCTGAGCGTTACTTGTGAAACCTGATACCTTGATTAAATATACCCAGAAAGAGAGAACTTGTTTACTATTATTGAATGACCGACAGTAGAATAAAAGAACCGGGGCAGGGCTTAGGAGACACAGAACCTAGAGCCTAACACGTGCTTATGATATAAACAATAATTGTTTTTCAGTTAGAGGGATTTTCTACTTTCAGCATTTGTGAGTTCAGCATACACCACATGTTCTCAGTGATCCAATCAAATTCAGCCTCAAACACTGCCCTGTAAATGAGATTTTAAAAATGAATTTCATTGTTTCATGGTCAATCTGTACTTCGTGGAGAGTGATAGTAAACTGGCAGGGGTGGATGGCAAGCAGCCCACAGGAGGCTTTTGATAGACCCGCATTAAATTACTTTATTATCCCCAAAGGGAAAATTGGTTTGCAGACAGGTTAAAAAGGAGATGCACATAAAACTTTAAGACAACATACATACATACAAATACATAGTTGTAAAAAAACATGTGCAAAGGGTTGCATGATAGGTATTACCTGTGCAAATTCAGCCGATTGATGGCTGTTGGAATAAAAGAGTTCTTGGTTATATTGCACTTAAAATCGAGGTAGCCTGAATCGCCGTCCTGATGGCAGAAGAACAAATGAACAATGTAATGGATGGTCATCGGAGTCCAGGATGGACTTTGCTTTTCTAAGAACTTCCCAAACCAGGCTACTATGGCAAAGGATAAAACGGATTCAGTGAAACCTGTCATCGTTTTCCTACAGACACTTAAAGAGCTTCTCATGAAAAATCGTTTTTACATCAGGGTACAAACCATTACAGTACATATATTTCCTTGTTGATCTCATGTAAGCAGATTTGGATCAGAATGTGGTGTTTGTGAGAAGGTACAAAAGGAATAAGCTTCCTTGCTGCAGATAGTTAAACATTAAGAACTTGGGTCACACTGAGCAAAGGCAGATTTTTGGACAGCTGTTGACGAACAGGAGGAATTGTGCATTGTAACATTCAACCACAATGATTGTGAGGAGATCAGTGTGTCTACTCTGATGTCTGATACAGGAGATCCGGGAGAATTCTGCACACTTGTTGACACCACATTTTCCAGAAATAATATAATCAGGTGGCGAGAGAGGATTACAGGAACCATGTGTTTCAGTCTTTGATTTCACGTCAGCACAAATATGCAAATACGAATTTGTGTCTGCCTGGTATGTTTTTTGTTCTCTAAATTTAGCTAAATTAAACAATTTCATCAAGTGCTGTGGGGATCAGTTCATGCTGGCTTGGGACACTGCATCCAGTGCTGGGTGACATTTAACCAGCAGCAGTGCCTCGAACAAAAAGGCATGTAAAATGGAGGACAGCGGTAAGCGGTAATCTCTTCCCCGTGACCCAGATGAAATCCTGAGAACAACCCCCGGTGTTGGCAGGGGTCAGCCCACATCTTAGAAGTGGCATACCTCCTAGCTCCAGCACACACAAGAGTGATCTGTGCAAACACTGTTCTCCATGGATTAATGGACTTTGTACTCCCTCAAGCACACAGCATACCAAAGCCTGCTAACTAAACACACATGTTATATAAGTATCAATTACCACTGTTTAAGTGCTGTGTTGGAAAGTTTGAATGTAGCATGGTCTGTCTAATATTATAAAGTCTACTAATATTAGTTTAAAGTTACTAGACCAACATGCAGTGTTAAACTGAGAAAAAATACTTCCATATTATACATTTTTACACATATTTGTACATAAAAATGTTGCCTAATGCAGCTTTAAGCGTACATTTAATAAAAATGATCAACACACAAGTCTAATCCTCATGTCATATGGAGGAAATCCAAATATGTGCCTCCAACTTGTAAAAAACATTAATATCCCTAAGAGTAATTGTTATGTATCAGAATCTGAATGTTTATCATGAGCATAAAACAAACAGAGTGGACATTAGGTTAAACAAAAAGGACCACTAGTGTGTTGCCTGAAGTGGTTTGTCATCACAGAAATTGATGGGTAATAGGAGGAGAGGAGCGCTAGTGTTGGTCGAAGGGCTGGGATGGCCTTTGGAATTTCAATAAGAGCTATGATCACCGTCCGTAACTATGTCTAGCTCTCCCTTAGCAAACACAAGGCTAAATGAAAGTGTGTGGTTACGTGAAAATGAGTTGATGTTAACGACTTGGTGTTGGTCTGAGAGAAGCTTGTTCAAAGTAGAGGATATGATTAGTGTGTGAATGTTACATTGCTGACAGAGTGGTTGGACTCTTTCAATATTGGCTCATAATGGGTTGCATTAGTGGATGTGGGTACAAAGATATAACCAGTGATTTGGAAATAAAGAGAACCTTTGTGAAATGAGTAAGATATCCATTTAAATGACTTGAAAATGTCAAATATTGTCATGATTGTGTAACATTGTTCATACACCAAAGCCGTAATTTTGCTTCTGTACTTTATTGAACAGGATTTCATTTTTAAAATACATATAGCACACCATTCACAAAAGTAAAAAAGGGGATTATACTACAAAACAAACAAATGATCAAGCTTCTGATTTCTGAGAGATTTTTTTTTTGGGCAACAGAATATGCTCTGTGTACATGGGCATCATATTCATTTCAATAAAGTTTTGTAACACTAGTACAGCGGGATACAGTCATACAAAAAAACTAAAACATTACATGGCCACCTCTACAACTTAACTGATGTACACCTGTATGGAAAGAAATCCTCATCAGAAATCAGTAGAACTTTGAAACTAATGTGAACAGTAAAGGACACCGACTTTTGGGGATTTTGGCCCATTGGTCACCTTACCCAATATGTGATGAGGGGATCGGTACCAAAATCATCTCTGTGTCTCCGGTAGATAGTTCAGTTCAGTGGTCGCATGCTAACGTTTTAGCATACAGCGTGTTAAATAAGCATTGGCAACTAGCATTTTTATTTATTTTACTTTTAGGAGCATTTTATGCCTTGTGATTAGCAGTATCCAAAGTATAAAGACAAACCTCTTAGTAATCCAAAATTGGTATTGTTCTTAATTTCATGGCCTGTAGATTGATAACTTCTGAAAGTCTTCATCAAGTGAAGCCCATCAGCACAAAAAGCTATAGCTGTCTGGCTAACTTCACTCACTTCCTATGTAAACAGAACCATTGAAGTCTCACAGGAAGAGAGATCTTCTGCCATTGAAAGTGCATTCTTTGATGTCTATTTCACCAATCCTCTAAATATGCCTGGCAGGTTTAGATGTGTGTCATTAAAATGAACTAACCATCCAGCCTCAGAACTGCTACAAGTTCTCCTTTCCCCATTTTTAGGGTAATGCTAGTCGCCAATGATTTTTCACACCAGAAATTATCCACACCACGGTCCGCATGAAGGCCGCAGATTTTTGGCAAACCTTTTGCAAATTTTTGGTCCGCACTGGAGTCCACATGGCGTGTTCACACCTGTCAGAATGATCTGAACTTGGCAAAAAGGTCCGTAAGTCCGAACCAAACGATGTAGGTGTGAGAGCCAAGCATTAGCATGTGCACTGGACAGAGCTAAGTTATCTACCAGATTTAGAGATGATTTTGGTGCCAATCCTCTCGTCACATACTGGGTAAGGAGACCAATTGGCCAAACTCCCCAAAAGTCGGAGTAGTTCTTAAACATTTATCAAAGAAGCAAGCTAATAACTTAGTCAACATTCTTAGTACCCACACAAACTTTGCAACTGTCACAACCTTGCACCGCTTACCTTACCGTTAACAATTATCACAGTGTACAGAAACACTGGCCTTTCACCATAATGGCAGAAAATATCAGCAGTGAAATGACCCTCTATTGTTAAATCCCTGCCAGAAACAGAAATGTCTCAAATATATCACCTCTCATTATAATCCAGTATTGACTTATTCTTTGAAAAGTATGCGGTGCAAATATACACTGTTAGAAATAAGGAAAGGCACGATAACATGACCATATGGTGTAGGACTAAGACGTGATTGGAGTCAACACATTTATAGTTTTACAATCAGAGAACCACGAGAATAATGCAAACAACTGCCTGAGTATTAAAAACGGAACCAAAACAAAGGAGATTTTAATTCACATCAAGTCACGCTTCCAGATAATCAATACAGCAGCCAAACAGGCAATGCGATAGTGTTTAAAGGTACAAAATGTTGTCCAGAAGAAACAATGACTTATAGCATAATCTTATAGCATCCACAGTTGTGTATTTTTACCGAAGACAGTATCAAACATTAGGCAAGGTCATCTCATGACAAAACCAAGAACATACGCATGCGTTTTTTTCATAATATCGAGCTTGCGTCCAAAGGCAGACAGATTACAAAATATCACATATTGGTTGTATCAATTGTATATTCATAGAAGAAAGAGGGATCACTGTAACCTCATGTAGTATACCGATATGCCAACAAGGTTTCATAGTCAGTTTGTGCCTCACAAATCAATGTCAGTAAAGAGACTGCAAGGCTTAAGGAAAATGGATGTGGTCTTCCCCCTTGTGAGTAAGCTGGTGAGAGCCGATGTGAAGTATTTCACATTTTACCCACCAGCTTTGAAGATCTTATACCACCATTAAAAGCCTAGAAATCTCTTCAAAATTCATGGAATTTAACATCTTACGAAAATAATAATAATAATAAAACAACTAGAATAACACTATGTTAATAAAACTATGGGTTAAATAGGTTAAATATACTATAAAACAAATAAACTAACGATTGTTTAGGGTCTACAAGGGTTGTTAGTCACTGTTCACTAGCAGTTAATATTTGAGCTGAAATCAGTACTCTAAATTTGTGATTATGAAAACCGCTCCTTGCCTGTGACATGAGGTAATGACAGTATAAAGTCAATGATATCAACCTACTTTCAATAAGTTATTAGTTGAAATGCTGAAATGCAAACCTGACAGCAATCCTGAAGAATATGTCAAGATTATTTGTATGGCATTTCTGTATAACCAGGCAGTACATAGTGGACATTTACAGCAAAGGGAAGGGCATGCAGCAAAGGTCATGATGTGGAACCCAATGTATAAAATCACAAATACATGGCATGCATCCCAGCCCACTGATCCATGAGGACACAGTTGTGAACCATTTTGACATTACAGCAGTGGTGAACTTCCAGGACTATACAGGTTTTGGGGGTAGTTTTAAACCTTAACATAAGTAATGTAAAAAAAAAAACTAAACATGAATAATAAAACAGGCTAGTAGGAGGCAAAGTAAAAACGATATGTTTGATAGAACATATGATCTCAGTGACATAGCCACAGGTAGTTGGGCTATGAGTTCAGCCATCCGTATTCCCTCTGTGTGCCCAAACACACACCTTGCGATTTGACGTATGAACAATATCAACAACACAGAGAGAGCACTAAGGTGCACGTTGTCAGAGGATTTGCCGTGGAATAGAAGGGGTTAAACATGAACATTCTGTTTCATACATTTACAGTGGAGCGAATTACATAAAAAGAAACTAACTCAACATATGCAACAACATAGTAACAATATACATACATAGCTAGTATATAAAAAATTCCACCCTTCTTGCCCCTGCCCATCTTAGCAAAGCTTGCATTGCACGACTGAACAATCGCGATGACTTTAGCAAGGGCGTGTTTGCCCTTTTAGCAGCAAACATGAACTTCAGCAAGAATAGGCTGTTGTAAACAATACATGCTATTTTTTTCGTACTTTTTTTTTGCAGTGTTTGATGTAAACTTTCTGTTTTAAAATTCTGCCCTTGTCGACATATAGTGGCTACATTTTCTCCACATCACAGCTGAAAATGCTGTCAGCGAGTTTTGTAGAAACTCGTTTTCTGTAGTCTAAACCTTGTGTTCAGTAGGTTGCACACACAATAGATTAGGGGTTGCACTGAAGTCAGCCAGTAATTCATCTAGGGGACACCTAGCGTTGTGTTTCACATTGATTCGTTGCCATGTAAAGCCATTAACACGTAGGTACTCTTGATGGTCCGAACCATAGTGGAAAAGTTTACTTTGTTGCAATTTTTGTATTTGGTTTGTTTAGGTTCACACAACATTACAAGAGGACCGGGGCTTGTAAACAAAAGTCACATGGACTCACAAGTTGCTTGTTTATTAGAAAGAGTTTTGGTAACCTGTCATCCTGCAGGTTACAGATGTGGTCATTCATGTGTCCATACCAGGTAAGAACACATGAAGATGAAGAAACTGAATATGAGCATTGGTTCATTTTGTTATGCCAGGCTTTCCGATCATGAGAAACTGCTGGGTATCAGATGTCAACATCCGTCTCCTTCTACCCATAAAACCTTGCGTTTTGGGTTTGTTTCCTTTAATTGATTTGATTACATTCCTAACTAATCACACCGCAGTTCCCTTGGAAGAGGACTGAGACCTGCAGTTATTTTGTGCCACTTTTGTTCTATTTCACAACCACCAAATTGACAGGGGTTTATTTGTGCTCAATATGTTGTTTTAGGGGCTGTTGCAGGCCTTTTAGCAGTATTGGCTACTCGAAATCTGTGTGACAGATGGGAAACTGGCAAAGATGATTTTCGAGTAGTAAATTAAATGTCTAAAAGGCTACGATCCAAATGAGGTAGCTGCTCTAAATAATCTGAATGGATTGGAAGCACGCGCTGTGTGTTCCTTCCACGGGAAATCACGTAACCAGTTGAAAATTCAACATTACAGCTCCCGCGACTTGTTTTGTTGATTGAATGATTTGTCGACCAAAGGAAGGTTTGGCAACCCCTACTGTATATGTGATGCTGCTATTGAACACAAACATAAGGTTTAACTTTTTTTCTGATTTAAACAAGTCCTATTGAGAGAGAAGATATTACCAGGGAGGGGTCACGGGTCACTGCGAGGCTCGTGGCCAACCTGGGGGGAATCCAGATGCCAAGAGCTGGGAGAAGCAGACAAATGAGGGTCTGCTGCAGCCAGGAAGGGGCCAACAGGATGTGGGTCTTTAGTCGTTGAATACAGAACCAGGCAATTCATTGGTCAATGTGTGCCAGCGCTCGATTTTCTTGTCCTTGTTTTTGAGGCAGTCAAACCAATGTTTGAGCCTCTCTCCATTTGCATTGATGCCCAGGGAAACGCCACCTATGAGAAGGCACAAGTAGAATATCAGACACACGCTGGGCTTCGTTTTTAGGAGAATTATGATGTATCAAATGAGAAAAGCTGGTATGGAATGGAAACAACTAATTTAGAAGAACATATTTGTATGCTTGTTTGAGGCATAAACCATTTTTGTCAAAGAAGTTATTTGATAAATAGTGATGGGAAACGCATGTCTTGAATGAACAATGATGTTGCGACGTTTGTCTGTAAAATATCAGTCCATCACAACCTCCCAGAACTACCTGCTGTCTCTCCCACGTTATGAGGTGTCCGTTGTGTGATCATTAGTTGACGCATTAGAATATTGGCGAGTGCATTTCTTTGTTTTCGGGCGCTTTAGGGATGGAGCAACTCAATAAGAGCTGGGCTCTGTGTGATTGTCAGTGCTGGTGCATCTGTGAGGAGGCAGATACAGGATTAGACCCAATGAGAAGGTAGATGGGATTGAGATTGGGCGTGCAAGCATGTGTGTATTTACCTTTGCTCTATACCACTCCAATAATGCAGACCACCTGAGCACCGCTATCGCACTTAAATAACAACTTGTCCAATACTAATCAATTCTTGAAATACTTCCCCCCCCACTTTTCTCATGGCTGTTTCCTGATGTAACTATGTTCTATGTTCATGAAGCCTATATAGTTGTCTCGGCCCTGCTGATGGAAACGTATGATTTGCATTTTATTTTATTTTGCTACATTTCTAAAGTTCAGGTAAAATTTGCTCCACAGTTGGATAGACACATAGCTACTGTTATTGTGGGTTTGAGCATTTTGGCCTCGGATCAACACTCTCAAATTGACACGAGACCGTGTTTGTTTGTTTCCCAGCCTCCAGCCTTAGGAAGTGCTGGTGGACTCAGCTGGGGCAACAGTATTGCTAATGCGGACGAACACCAGTCAAGCCATTTGGCTCGACCCTCACTGTTCTCCATCATTGATGAAAACCAGACCTGGCACGGTACACCTGTGCTTACCTATGAAATCGTTGGACTTGCCGATGTCGTAGTCCCACACGGTCACCTCCAGGGTCTTTTTGGTGAGGTCTGCATATTTGATGTCATAAGAGAACTCCTACAGAAAGTAGAACAGGAGTAAAAGACAGAAAAGAGCAGAGATCCAAGTCCCTCTTCAATAACAAAGTAAAAAAGTATTGTGAGCCAACTGATGCAATAGAAGGGTGTGACCATAAACCATTGTACATCACCTCTTTGTAAGCCGTTGCCACATTGTATGCCTCCAAGAACATAGCACGTCATTTTCTACTTCACCAAGAGCACTTTTACATGGTGTTCTGTTTGGATCATCATCATTATCTGGTCAGGTCATGCAGGTCAGGTGAACTGAAGATCCTAAATTGTCCATAGATGTGAGTGTATTTGTGTGATATGATGTAGTATGTATATGACATCGTATGTGATGTGTATGTATATGATGATGATGTAGTATGTATATATGATGCAATGTAAAGCCCTTTGAGACATGCTTGTATAAAAGGGCTATATTAGTAAACATGATGATCATAAACCCGAATGTAATATGGTTTCATTTTATTTTATTTTGTGTCTAAAATAACAGTATAATGTATAATGTTGGAATTGTTGGCACAGTCATTCCCTTCTGACACTGTCTGGGATTAATTCCAATTATAATATACTCTAGTTCACTGTACTTTTAGTTGAAATAGAAGTCAGACACACAGTCAGTCTCTTACTGACTAGTTCATCTCTAAATGCATTCCCCTGTATTAATGCTGGATATTTAATTAGAATACGACCATTACATACTGTATGCTCACAAGTCTCACAAGCATCTTGATTGGAGCACATAGAACATAAAATGAAATAAACACCTATGAAACAGGTTGCCAATGCAATCAGTAAAATCCACTATCCACCAAATGAAACAAGCATTTTTCTCTGATATCAATTTGCAAAATGCATAACAAAATGCACGAGCGTTTCCTCTGAAATCAATCTGCGGTTCCATCAGGGTTACTGGTCTACTTTAATGAAACCAGTGCCTTCCTAATATGGAGGAAGACCCCAGAGCTAGTCTCTGACTGAAAGGCCAAGAGGTGGTGGTGGATACTCCTGAGCCACGAAGCACCGAGGGCATCCTTTAAAACATGGGTCCTCAGGGACTTTTGAAATGCATCTCTGATGGCAACAGAATTTCAACTCAATCATTTTGGTTACAAAAGAGGTGTCCGCTGAGGTGATCTAGCTTGGTTTGGAAAGAACGCATAGCCTGATTGCCAGACTGGTTTACGAGCAAGACAATCGTATTGAGATTGGCTTAAAGCAGGGGTCTCAAACTCAACTTACATGGGGGCCGCTGGAGATAGAGTCTGGGTGAGGCTGGGCCGCATCAAGAATTCCACCAAAAAAGGGTTTCAAGTATTCCCAAAAAAATACAACTGATCCAATCTTCTCAATCTTTACTAATAACAAGTCAGAACATACAGAACATGAACGGTTCTTCAGAACATAGGCTTCTCTTACTTCCTCCTACTCCTTGCTGCCAGAGACTTATTTTGCATACTCCTCAGCATGTCTAGTTGAGTAATGACGTCTGATGTTATACTCCTTGTGCACCGCAACTTTATCCGTGCATATTAGACACGTTGGGATGCCCCTGTGCTCAACAAAAAAATATTCCGTCTCCCACTTCTCCTGAAATTGTCTGTGCTCATCGCCAACCTTTCTCTTCACGGCAGGTTTTGCAAAAGACATGACTGGGGCTGGGTGACAAAAAACGTATAGCACTGGGTGACAGGATATATT
>OMOT01080992.1:0-11553 GCA_900312575.1 Acanthochaenus luetkenii
AAAGCGCATGTCTCACTTACAAGCCGTGCAGAGACACAGACACAGTGTATGCTACACAACGGCAGAGACACGCACTCACGCTGTTGTGTAACAGGGGAGACATGAAAGATGTGCTGTTAGCAATTACCTCCCCCCATGGCCAGACCACCAGTAAACCCCCAGTGGAGAACAGGAATTGTAGCCTTCGTGCAAACGTTCAGCTGCCTCGGGGGCATTTTGTTCACAAAGCAGCAACAGGCTCACTACAAACGATAGCTCACTTTGATTTACCAGCCCAGGACCCACTGAAATCAACTGCACCTGTGCAAAGAAGATAATCTGCCATACGACATGAGCAAAACGGGATTGAGAGTGGAAGTTAGCCCTCGATCCACAATTGCAGGAAGTCCTAGCAACGAGAGGGTTGGTGCTCAGATAAGAGCAGTGTGACCTCAAGGGAGCAAAACAACCCCAAAGCTACTGTGGGAGAACTGCTGTTTTTTACAGGAGAGAGGGCAGTGCCCTCTGTGTTGGTATGTCTTTTCTTCATTGAGACAGATCAGGCAAAGTCGGACAGACACAGTACAGAAGATTCAGGCGGGATTTGATCCTAGACCAGCAGGGGTACATGGGACCAGAGATGGGGGTCTTAACCACTACACCGGGCACTATGGGAGGAACATTGAGCCAGTGCAGCTCAGATTGAGGTTCACTTGTGCAACAGGACCACATGTCTCACCCTGAGACTGTATTGGTCTTTTTTTCTGACATCAGATGCAGGGAATCAAGCAAATAAGGGCGTCGCTGTTGACTTGCTTGAATCACCATTTGAAATTGACTGAATCCCTCAAAGCAGAGAATCAGTTTAGTAACAGTAATAATCGACACGTCATTTCAGTAATAACCAACCTTCCTCTGCACCCTCGATATCTTGAGAGCGACTGCAATAGAATCGAAAAACTCCAAGAGTTCAATAAATCACCACATATCTAGCACAGAGCAAGAACCTTCAATGGCAGAAGTGCAGAACTGCTACAGATTATTCCAAATCACCAGAGAGAGAGAGAGAGAGAGAGAGAGAGAGAAAGAGAGAGTGAAGGGCCGAGCAAGCTCCCTGATCCCTGTCGGTTTATATAATGTGACGGTGCAGCCACCACATGGTCATCTGAGGATGTTAGGGATTACATAAGAGGGAACGACCCGATGGAAAGAGGATAGATCCCTGTAGATGGACAGACGCCTGGAGCCGTGCGACTCCTCTGACCTCTGACCTCGACTCCTCTGACTCACTTGTCCACTGAGAAATTGTCAAACAGCTGGCGCACAGTAACTAAATGTACGTTTCTATAGGCTCAGTCATTTATTCTCTCATGAACATCTGGGAACAGCATCTAAATCAGCTGACGTCCTCCTCCACTGTGCGTCAAAGCAGTAATCGAATTAAAGTCTTGCCCCATAATCTGCTAGGTTTACGTTAATTATACTCTTTTCCCCACAAGGAAAGGAACAAACGTTCCTCGGTAGGGAACGGCAGTTGGTCAGATAAGAGCGAGGGAGCCACACACACAGATGGACTGTGGGAGTTTACACTGTTGTGAGATATGAGAGAGAAAAACGGATGGACAGAAACAAATGGAGCTAGAGAGAGAAAAATCACACTGCAGCTGAAAGTGTCCCAATTCTGATTTCTGCCCCTCACATGTGACATACATCTGAAGATCTGATTAGAAATCAGTGTTAACAGCAAAAAAGCTGCACAGAGTTGCATTTTTTTCAATTCTGAGCTGGACCACATGTGGTACAACACCGGATCTCGAGGCATGCGACCTGAGGCTTGCATTTGAACGCTCAAATCAGAATTGGTCAGTGCTGCCATGAAAATGAAGTATATCTTACGTTATTCACCTGAGTCAATAGCCATAATTCTGGCGCCTACGGCAGCTTGGCTGAGCCAACGTTAGCATGGACGACAACAAGACACGACATTGTAAAGAAAGCCAAACAGCTGACTTGATTGGTATTTGAGGAGATGCCCAGGGCATAAAATGAAGCTCGCCCACTCGCCCGAGACCAGTGAGCACTAGACCAGTTGGCAAGTGAGATTGGGCTGCAGATTCTCATTCCCATGCACAGACATTTAGTTAAGGTGTCCTAGAAATATCAGTGCTCCTCAGTCAGCCTGTATTCTATTTTCACCTTAAAATCCACTGCACTGTTGCCATAGCAACACCGCTCAAAGCTGAGGTCACAGAAAGGCAGGCAGCTCACTGACAGCAGTAGCCTGATCCTAATCCTAAAAACTACATTTTTGGCAAAATGTACCTCCGGAAAATGCCCCCCAAACATTTTCTTTTGTTTTAAACCTGGATTTTGTTATTGTCACTCTGTGTGCCCTTCTTTTTTGACATCACTGCCAGTTCATATTGGTATCAGATATGGGTGATACCCTTGAACAAATATGAACAGTCATTCAAAAAAGTCAGATATGAGCAGCATTTCCGATTTGAGCCTGTGGTGTGAACGTAGCCAGAGAGACAGGCAGAGACAGAAAGACACACGACACAGAGTAACAGAAGTGGACATATATACGACGAGAAACCCTGCGGCCTGGCTCCAGTAGGGCCAGGGACCGGACTTTCTGCTACAGTGAACCCAGCGGTGGCAGGTGAATGAAATCTCCCGCTCCACCAAAGCACTGTGGGAAAACCGAGGAGGAGAGAATCCCACAGGAACCTGGCAGTGTGTTGTAGCCAGGTCGGCGCACGAAGGGCAGACAAGAGATGGACAACATCCAGAGTGCCAAGACGTTCTGCTCCTCAGCCAAGGTCTCGAAACAATCAGAATAATAACAATACACTGCGCAAGGACATAACAACAGGAGCTCGGCGAAGCAAGCAAGGTGGAGTTGAGCGTTGGTTTGGAGGTGGAGAAAGACGAGCATTAACCGTCTCCTACAGATCGGCTTTCAGGTGACGTAACGCACCATCTGGCAGCCATACTGGAGGTCCACAGCTCTTAGGTAGCGATGGGTGTGAACAGCTGGTTGCATTTCTAAACATACAACTTGGCTGTCAACAGAATAGACCGGTTGACTTTTGCGCTGGTTTTGACGGGGAATAGATTAATTTCCCCGATTATATATCTGATTAATTTTGTGTCTTGTCTCAGTTAGTTAGCTAGCTAACCGTAGCATCTGCTCAGCTAACCATCACTTTGTTGTTGTAAGCGCATTTGATTTGCACACTGGCTAACGTATCGAGTAAAAGCGAACGTTAGCTTTAACAGTGGCTAGTAGTCGGATGCTAACGTTAAAGGATAAGTTATTTTGGACCGTAGACCCTATTTGCGGACTTTCTACCATCCAACTGACAGGTAGAGACCATCACTTCACTGATCGGTTCAGTATTGATCTGCGCAGCCATCCGAAGGGCTTTCCTTTGGCCCGGTAACCTACATTTGGAAACAAATCTACCTTATCAGACCATTCACTTTTACTTACCGACATTACTGAGTTTACATACACCCACAACAGAACAATCTTTTTCAGGTATCTTTTTCTAGCCTAGTTGTTATATATATTTAGCCATTTTTTAGCGCGCAACCAATTCTCCAACGGACCTCCATGATGGCGCCAGATATGGTTGTTAGGAGATTCGTCACGCAACTGCAAAGCCTCTATTGCAAAAGTGTTTTTTTGATACGGCGATGCCAATAGTGTCTCGGTTTGAAACGACTTTCAAGATGAGGTGTGCCGGAGCGGCAGCGTGTCTGTAAAGGGAAACTGGAGCAGTGTGGCTATATAGCTGCTCACCAGATCCCTGTGGAGCACCCAGTTGGCATGGAGGTAATGGATCCCATCCAGAATCTGATACAGGAGAGACTTAACCATCTCTCGGGGCAGCTGCACGGGCTTCTTGTTGGCCTTGGAGGCGCGGTGGAACTTGATGATGTGCTACGAGGAAAAGAAGGTGTCACCTCAGTTGTGCTAATGGAATGAAGCATGTCTTTGAATATTCATGGTAGGAAACAGGCCACAGCTATACTGAAATTACTTCACCAGCCAACTCGATTTTTAGAAGAGAATAGCATCTCCAAATCGTGGTTGGCCACCTGCCAAAGTGGCTGGTAAAGTAATCAAACGTATCAGCCACAGGTATAATTTGGCTGGTGGATGGTGTCGATTTCTCACCCTGGTGTTTTAATATTGAAGAGCTGATCTAGTAGTGTGGATGAAACACACTATGCCTCACTACGCTTTAGGTTTCACCATATCTTAGCAAATTATTTGTATGTATCTGAAAGTCAGGAAACCTTTTCTGCACGTGGTCCATCAAGTCAGCTGTCAATTACAGTAAAAGTGATATGGGGTTTCTGTAGCACAATCAAATTAGTTTTTAAGGAAATAGTTGTGGTGCTGAGAGACTCACCCAAAGATCATGTTCGGCATAGTCGAAGAGGAGCCAAACCTTCCTGTCGCTGTGAGACAGGAACACTTTCTGCAGGGCGATCACGTTTGGATGCTTCAGTTCTCGTAACAGCTGGAACACACAACAGGAATGTGTGATCAATCACTAATATGTCATATATGCCATTCCATAAATAATTTTGAATTGGTCATTTTAGTCTAAAGCATGACCATGATCACATAATGTGATAATGTACAGTTACAGCAGTGCAAATTCACCCATTGTGTTGGCCCTTTAATAGCAGCCAACATTAGGTCCAATGGCAAAATAAGGACTACATGAGGAGAAAAGGATAGAAATGTATACACTGACTCAAGTATAAAAATAATCCTGAGGTTTTCCGATGCAAAAATATTCATTTACATGGCGTGCTCCAGTGCAAAAAACGTATATATATATACACACACCGTCCTTAGTTCTCAAAGTGTGCATCTGTAACAGAGAATAATCAATTACATTCCCTTGGGAAAGATCCTGTGTTGCAGCCCAAAGAGCAGAGGAATAATGAGATGGGTAACATAATACATGCCATGTGGCGGACACTTTTACGCAAAGCACCTTACAGTAAAGGTTATTATACACAGTCTGGACATGAGTCAGCCACCAGGTGCATGTGAGTGATGTGAAGAGATGGAGTCAAAAAAGCAGGAAAAATAAGAAAAGCCACACGAGACTAACGATGGACATTTTCAGGTCAAGCGCATTAGCATAGAAATATATATAGTATATGGTATACACAGTATTGTGAGTCTCATGCGGCTGATCTTCTGTCAGAGCTTCAAGCCTGGATTGGATTCATTATGTAAGATCAATGGCCACCATATTAAAGTGCTCTCCAGTGAAACATAATGTAACGTTGCTCTAATGGGCACAGCAGCAGTTGAGACCGTAAAATGTATCTTGTTTTTCATGGTGCTAAATTACTGCGGCACTATATTGTGCCCCCCAAAAAGGAACAGTTAGGACAATTCTAATGTTGTTCTCTATTCATAGGAGACATGGCATCAGTGAGCCTATGGCCGTAACAGCAACTGAAGCACTAATGGAGGCCTTCTACCCTGGCTACCGCTGAACACGCCACCAGCATCTCGCCTAACGCTCACCCATTCACACCGTGCCATTTGCCGACCCCTCTCAGACAATCCATAATCAATCATGCATTTAGACAGCCCTCCGTGTCCGCGGGGTGTTTCAGTGGGAAGGGAGACAGACCTGAAACAGTCGACACTCCGTGAATGAATTATTCATCCGTACAGGCTAATGTCATTACTCTTTGCCACCTGACCTACGGTCCAGGAAAAAGCGCCTCAGACGGTTCTAGTGATCTTATTGTCTCTTTTGAATATTATTGAAGTTATTAGCAATCTTGGGCCCTTTATTTACAATATAGTAGCATTTTAGAAGACATAATCATTTATGGTTGACATTATCACAATCGTTACAATGCCATTCTTCAATTTTACAACATGACACTGCAGTGCCTCTATGCTTCTATATCTACACTTGGCCTGAAAATGACCATTATCAGTCTCTTCTTTGTCCACTTTGCTTTCTCCTGCTTTTCAACTCCATCTCTTCACATTACTCACATGCACAATGTTGCTGACCAACGTCATGTCCTACTTGATGTTCATTTTGAATTGATGAAAGAAACATCAAACATGAAGAGAAACACAGATGAAGGATGAATTCCCATCACAACGTGAACCAGACAGTTCCATATGTGGTTTTGACTTTCAGATATATCGATGTAAAACTTTATTTTATTGTATTTTTCTAAATGCATACCTGTCACTTAATGCATCTTGGTTGGATGTCAAAAGTTACACTGAAATGAAAAGCGTAACCATAGCTGTGGAAGTACCTTATGGCCTTGAAACCAGGTTGGCGGCTCACAAGGCACGGCTGTAATTTCAGAGCATCCATTGACACGGATGCTGAGTTACATAGTAGAGCTGCTGTCCGTGTTCACGGCACGCAGGTTCTCTCTATCCCTCTCACACACAGGGCTGTAGTACTTGAGGCCGGTCTCAAGACCACGTTTCTGAGGTCTTGGACTTGTCTTGGTCTCGACTTTTCTCCCACTAATAGAAAAGCCTTCAAAGATGCATTTTTCTCCATCATACTAGGAGTAGGCAATCCACCGGTTTCCTGCTGAGAACCATGGCCTCAGATTTAGAGGTGCTGACCCTCATCCCAGCCGCTTCACACTTGGCTGCGAACCGATCCAGTGAGTGCTGAAGGTCACAGATCGATGATGCCATCAGGACCATATCATCTGAGAAAAGCAATCCGCAGCCCACCGAACTGCAACCCCTCCTCTCCATGACTACGCCTCGAGATCCTGTCCATGAATATCACAAACAGGATTGGTGACAAGGCGCAGCCCTAGCGGAGGCCAACCCCCACTGTCGAGTCCGACTTATTGCCGAGAACCCGGACACAGCTCTCACTTTGGGCGTACAGAGATTGGATGGCCCTGGGTAGTGACCCCCTCACCCCGTACTACCGCTGCACCCGGTCGTAGGCATTCTCCAGATCCACAAAACACATGTAGACTGTATAGGCATACTCCCAGGCCCCTTTCAGGATCCTTGCGATAGTAAACAGCTGGACCGTTGTTCCACAGCCAGGATGGAATCCACATTGTTCCTCTTCAATCTGAAGTTCGACTATCGGTCGTAACCTCCTTTCCAGCACCTTGGAGTACTTTCTCCGGGAAACTGAGTAATGTGATGTCTCTATAATTGGCACACACCCTCTGGTTCCCCTTCTTGAATAGGGGAACCACCACTGCCACTCCTTTGGCACTGTCCCGGACTTCCACGCAATGTTGAAAAGACGTGTCATCCATGACGAGCCCAAAGCCTTCAGCATTTCTGGACGGATCTCATTAATCCCTGGGGCTTTGCCACTATGGACTTGTTTAACTACCTTAGTGACTTCCACCAGAGAAATTGATGTTGATCCCCCATCATACTCCAGCTCTGCCTCTACCCTAGAGGGTGGGTTAGTCGGGTTCATGAGTTCCCAAAAGTGTTCCTTCCACCGCCCGATTACATCCTCAGTTGAGTTCAGCAGTGACACATCCTTGCTGTACACAGCTTGGATGATTCCCCGCTTTCCCCTCCTGAGGTGCCGGATAGTTTTCCAGAAATGCATTGGTGCCGACCTAAAGTCTTTCTCCATGGTTTCTCCGAACTCGTCCCACACCCGCTGCTTCGCCTCTGTCACGGCTGAGGATGCCGGCCTCCGGGCCCGTCGGTACCTTGCAACTGCCTCCGGAGTCCCCCGGGACAACATATCCTGGAAGGCCTCCTTCTTCAGGCGGACGGCTTCCCTGACCCCCAGTGTTCACCAGGATGTTCGAGGGGTACCGCCCCTTGAGGTACCTAATACATTTAGACCACAGCTCCCAGCTGCAGCTTCAGCAATGGAGGCTTTGAACCACTCTGGTTGGGGACATTGCGAAATGACCAAAAGAGACAACCAACCATATATTAACTAATAAGTAAAAGTAAACCAACAATCAGAAATTGAAAAAGGTTCTGAATTGCCTTTGATTGCAAGAAATCAGTTTGTTTTTGTTGGAACATGTTGAAAAACAGTCTTGTAAAACCTCTGGACATTGTAAACTGTAAAGTCCCTTCATGATGCTGTCTCACTTCTTGGAGATTGTAAGGCTGCCTTCCTGGAACTGGGGAATTTCCCACCACGTAGTGAAACTATGACCCAGAGTGACGCATGTTTGATAAAAAATTACTTTGAAATTGATACTTTTCAAAGGGCATCGTACCCATTTATTACAAATACACCAAAAACGATACTGCAGGACAAAACTCAATCAATACATTTAAATCCATGGTGAAATAAGAAAGAGAGTCAAGAATATTAACATGGAAGGAATAAAAGAACAGGCTGTTTGTCGCTGTTCTGAGGAAAATTGGTCATATTTTGTGAAACCTTCAACGGGAAAGCACTCACTGGACGGGCCCCAGATACTGACAGCTAGGCCAGAGTGTGGCCAGGGCTACCAGTCCACCTTTAAAGAGGCCACTTAAGACCCTAATCTGCTTTCAGGTCACTAACCATCGCATTTGTGGGGGGTTTCTGGAACACATATTTTGCCTGGACCTTGGATCAGAAAGAAAATATCCATTAAAGATGTTTTTTCAGTCAAGGATTAGACTTCATCTGAAACCAGGGAAACATTTTATAGAATGTGATGAGGCTGTTAATTAGCAGCTGAGGCCACAACTCAGACATCATGTCACCCTGTTTGCACTGAATCATATCTTGCTCACAACTTCCTCCTCTACTTGCTCTAACACGCTCTTATCTAGATGACAAAAATTTCAAACGTAAACACAACTTTAAAGGGGATTTCAGCTTTGGGAAACGGGCGAATATATCTAGGGGTTTAGAATAAAACTGAGATAGGTTCAACACCTCGCAGACTGGCAAAAAAGGCGAGCAAGAAAGGCCACAAGAAAAACAGCGTGGCCCTGGATTATTCTGCTACTGAAACCTTCAATTAATGACTTCTCCCATGTGGCTGGCGAGCAGTGGGTTGATATATCCACAGCAGACTGCTGTGTGCAGGGCTGGTTAGAGAGAAACACTACGGCTCTGTCTGCGGAGAAATGCGCGCCAAGCTTTTTCCCTGAGAATGAACAAAGTGATGGCGACTGGCTCAGCGAGCGATCTCTACGGCAGCAGCCATTTGCTGTTATTCAGAGTGAAATGCTGCTGACGAGGCTAAAAGCGGTGTCTTTGGTAGACCTCAGGCTGCAGCTCCAAGGAGGATTAGTTTAGCACAGGGTCCAGCAGAATGGATAGGATGATGCTCTAGATCAGAACTGCATGACACATACACAAACATATGGTCTGCAGTTACGGCTGTATACTGTAGTAGGGCTGATGCATTGTTTCTTAGCATTTTGTTTGATTTTATGAAGTTAGCCTAAATCACACGCTGGCTGACAAATGAAAGCTCTTCCACATAATTGACGGCAAGACATTAGCAATCATTTCATCCCTGGCAACCATGTGGGAGAGCTTTTCAACCAACACCCTCTGCAAACACAACCAGAATATGGTCGTGTTTGCACAGTGCGCTGGGAAAGAATGGACGTGGGCCAGAAAACACAGGGCTGCCTCTTGGAGACTGAGGTGGAAACAACAATATAGTATTGGGCGGAGCACAGGATCTATTTAAAAAAAAGAATGTAGCTGTTCTGATAACGATACCAGTATAATCAGACACGCCTCCGATACTACCTAAAATGCTGGATTGGGTATTGGCGAGTACACAAGTGTATGCACCGATCCTATATCATGCAATTTAACACGTGATGATAGATAATTCACGCTACACAGGCAAACAACAACAGTTGCGGTGCAAGCGGAGAGTGTGACGTTAGTCAGAGCGAGCAATGTGCGATGTGCGCAGTATGCAAGGCTTTAGTTTGGAGGAACCCGCCATTGTTCTTGAGATTGTGAGCAACACTAAGTTGCTAATGCAATGTGTTGCCTACTAGTTTGAACTGCTTTTCATAGCTGCTGCTCTTTTGTTTTACACTGTAATTGTAATTCTTGTTTAGTTTGAATGTTTAGTTTTTAAATTGATGTTGCACTACTGTTTTATACTGTTACTGTACTGTCTTATCTTACTAAATTGTAGCTGCACTTTAACAATTTATTAAAGGAATTGTTATTTAATCCTAGATGTATTCATTTATGTTCTTGTTCAGTTATGACTGACTGTCAAACTAGATAGTAAAAGAAAGTTCTATGGCATTCATTCTATGTATGTAAAAAAAATGGTATCGGAAAAGAGATGTAATGATCAGTATTACTGGTAGTATTTGGTGTAGAACGGTGCTATAGCCTAGCTGTACTTGCAGTCAAATGGAGTGTAGCCTGATCTCTAAGGAGGAGGGTAATTTTATGTTTCTACTGTTTCTACTTTAAGATGAAAGGACCATTTGGCCACTTTATTAGTGTGTAATTTTCTTGTAGTGGGTCATTATTACTTCAGCAGTGATTACACAGAGGAAGCAACTTGTCTATAAACATGGAACAAGGCTAACAAAATAATATCCTCTCGTCATTTGAACCAATGCTTCATATCAGTCCACAAAACAAATGATGGCATAAATAACTATGCAGTGCTAAGGGAGCAAGAAAAACATATTATGAGGTCAATTGTATTTCTGTCTTGGGAACAGCTGCACCCTTGACAATTTACCTAAACAAAGGCCATTGTTTGAAGTGAACGATGGGGAAAACAAGACTCATTTCAGGGGAATGATGAAATTCATGAACAATGTTTCAATTCATGAAGGTCAAGCTCAAACTTAATGGACCAAACAGATGTGATCCAGGAGCAGGTGGGTGATATACATACTTTATATTACCATGCAGTTCAATGCAATGAACATCAATTTGACTATTTAACGTGAGTTTGCATGTGTTGGCAGACAGTGTTGTGCATGAACGCACTAAAATATGTATTTCCGGTGAACTGAACGTATCGTTTTGCAACTAATGAACATGAACGTGAGCGCCGTTAACTCTCGCAAGGGTTAACAATGCTCACGCACTGCTTACGGCACCCGAGGATTTACGGCAACCGGCATGCCAATATGGCTAGTGAAACCGGCTGTAATTCAAACAACGCAGCTACCAGTCCTGCTGAAGCCAGTTCATATGAATATTTGAAAGACTTTGACAGATTCCACCGGAGAAAAAACTCAAAGTTTTTATGCAAATTGTGCCACCGGGTCTGAAGAAACAAGTGCGACCGTCAGCCACAACGGTAACGAGTTTGAAACGTCTTTCAGCTAGACTGTAATGAAGCCAGTGGTGGAGCCACCAGCTCTGTAATGAAGCCAGTGGTGGAGCCACCAGCTCTGTAATGAAGCCAGTGGTGGAGCCATCAGCTCTGTAATGAAGCCAGTGGTGGAACCACCAGCTCTGTAATGAAGCCAGTGGTGGAGCCACCAGCTCTGTAATGAAGCCAGTGGTGGAGCCACCAGCTCTGTAATGAAGCCAGTGGTGGAGCCACCAGCTCTGTAATGAAGCCAGTGGTGGAGCCACCAGCTCT
>OMOT01080994.1:0-25788 GCA_900312575.1 Acanthochaenus luetkenii
TGATAACCCTGCCTGTACCTGAGAGGTAATAAAGCTGTGTGTTCAACCGTAAAACCCTGCTGTGTGGACATTGTTGCTTCCGGTCAGTCATCTCCGGCGGGCGAGTCCCTGTACAGATACGGGGGCTTGCCACAGTGGATAAAGACCCCTCTATCTGTGAGTCACATATATTTGCCTTACCCGGTGTTACTTGCATACATTACATTACATTACAGCATTTAGCAGACGCTTTTATCCAAAGCGACTTACACATTACATTACAGATTTAGCAGACGCTTTTATCCAAAGCGACCTACATCATATACCGTTGGTGGAGGCAGCCATGCAAGGTACCAACCTGCTCAACGGGAGCAATTCGGGGTTAGGTGTCTTGCTCAAGGACACTACGACAGATTTTTCCCGGGAGGAGATGGACTCGAACCGCCGACCTTGCAGTTGCGGGGCGGGAGCTCTACCTCCTGAGCTACTGCCACCCCCATACAAGTATACATTGCATGCATCATATACATAGTACATCACACCATGCACCACACTACACTACACACAAATACATATATTTGCATGTCTTTGACATTGCCAGGGTTAAGGGTTAAATTCCCATTGGGGAAACCCCCAAAAATGTATGTGTTTATGGCATACATGGTAAGGTGATTATATCATACAATGAAGAAGATCTGGGATATACTATTTCACCGCAGTGTGTATAATTGGGGTCTAAGGATCTAGGGGTCTACAGCTAGTAAGGTCAGGAAAAGGTTCTAATCATCTAATGAACTATAAATTAATGTGCACTGACCTGCTTTTTGAGCTTCAAAAAAGTGCAATGAAAGAAACAAACTGCAGTCAAGCCAACTTTATTTATAAAGTGCTTTAACACAAAAACAGTTTATACCAATGTGCTTCACAAAACAGGGGGGGTTATAGTCATACTTCTATTATAAGTTAATAGAAGGCAGAGCATGGAACACAAACAGCTAAATTAAGATATATGGGAAACAAGCGCATGATTAAAAGCATGAAATAAGAGAAACAGAGCATAAAATAACATGCCAGACACAGTGAAAGGCCAATGAATACAAATATGTTTCAAGACAAGTTTTACAAATGTTGACGGATTCAGCTGATCTGATGCTTTAGGGCAGGCTATTCCAAAGTATCTAGGGACCTTGGGACACCTAAGGACCCGAGGGACCTAGCAGTACTGTGTGGGGACAGAAGTTTGCAAAATATACCCAGGAGCAACACCACGTAACGCTTTAAAGACACGTTCAAGTAGATTCTGTAATGGACAGGGAACCAGTGTAAATGAGTGTTATGGTCCCTTTTTTTGATCTAGATAAAAGTCTGGCAGCAGTGTTCTGGACAAGCTGGATATGGGATATAGTAGATGGCAGACTAATCCCAGAATACAGTAAGTTACAGTAATTGAGACGGGACGATATGAAGGCATGACAATTCATAGCTGACATGCATATAGTTTGACACAGGAGGATAAATGGCCTATGTTTTTAACGATGTTAGTAGAGCCAGGGGTGTGAGTAAAACTATCTCTGATTTATCCACATTCAACTGGAGAAAGTTCTACGCCATTCCACGTTTAATGTTATGGACACACTCTCTAAGTGTAATGAGACTGGTCTGATTGTCAGGCTTTAGCAAGAGATAGAGCTGTGTGTCGTCCATATAGCAGTGAAAGAGACATTGTATTTCTAAATAATTTGACCCAGTATATACAGAGAACAGAATTGGACCTAGAATAGAGCCCTGAGGAACTAAGAGGAAGTAAGAGTGAAACCAGGTAAGAGTGGTACCTGCAACACTGACCCAATGCTTTAGACAGTCAATCAGAAGAGTGTGGTGCACTGTATTAAAGGAGTTCTAAAACAATTAAAAATGAGCAGTCTCCTGCATCTGCTACTATAAGGTGGTCAATAATCACAGACTCAGGGCAGACTCAGTACTGTGGAACACCCTAAAATTGCAATTGCATTTAAAAAAAAGATCTTGTTCAAGAAAGACAATAATTAGGTTACAAAAAAATCACCTTCTCTAGTACTTTGGACAGAAATGGCAGTTTGGAAATGGATCTCTAGTTTTTCTATATTGTGGGCTCTAAATAGGGTTTATTAAGGAGGGGTCAGACTATTAAAGCACTGAACAGAACCTGTGGCAAGTGAGGTATTCATAATGGTACAAATTGTCCAAAGACCTCCTTTAAAAGTCTGGTCGGGAGAATGTCAAGGGGGCAGGTAGAAGGCTTCATGAACGTAATAGTTTCCTCTCAGAGAGGTACTAGAGCAATAGGTTAAAAACAATTACCGGTAAACACAACATTGTTAACCAGAGAGATCTACCCAATATTTCTGATCGTTTATTGGAATTCTTTGCATATCTTTTTTTTTAAATTGCTCCCGTTGAGCAGGTTGGCGCCTTGCATGGCTGTATCCGCCAATGGTACAATGATATGTACTGTAAATCGCTATGGACAAAAGCATCTACCAAATGGTGTATTTTTTTTGCACTCTATCTTCCTGCTGTCCCTCCTTAGGGTTAGAGTGGAATCATTTAGCCAAGGAGAGGGTGTAGCTTTTGATGCTCTCCTTTATTACAATTTATTAAGAATTACTAAGCAAGAGCAATTAAAAAGAGAGATTAGCGCATAAGTATTTGAAAAGAGCGAAGCTTCAATAATGTGTGTATTGGGTGCTACTCTATAGGGATATTTACTAAATGTACTGGCAGTAGCTGAGTTAAGGATGCCGCAGCAGACAGGTAGAGCGGGTTTAGGGGCAGCCTGAGACATTAGAAAATTGCCTTGTGATCACACAAAAATATTTGTGGCCAGAAGACAGCACTAGATCAAAGACATTTACAGATTGAACAGGTTAAAAGACTCAACTAGGTGCTAAATTCATTGGCCAGTGCATGGAAAGGACAACAGAAAGGAATATCAAAATCGCCAAGGATTAAGATCTTGTCATGTTTAGGCGTTATGAGGGAGAGCAATTCAGAGAATTTCTGAGTGTGAGAGTTGTCTAATTTTGGGGACATTCACTTTATGTTTAATTAATACAATCTCACCAAAATGTGCATCTGGAGATTTAAATAGTTTGGCTTACCTTCAAGATCATCACTCAGACAAAGCTCTTCCATTAAGTCTATCAAATAGAAATGGAAGTTCAAGGTTAAAGACCAATAGACCTAACTGCTTAAAAGAAATTCAGAACTTTTCTAACATTTTGAATCATGAGGCTTAGGAACATTCCTGTTTACCTGTCTTTCTATTAGTATTGCCTTCAAGTTTGCTCAAAACAGACAGTGGTTCCCATTTTGCCTTCTCAGTCTGGCAGAGGGGAAAAAACATTGTTATAAAAATGGATCACCATTTCATATATTTCTGCAGTCAGTTGCAGAACCTACCTCTTTCTGTGAAGCATCAACATCATCCACAGCTTTGCCATCACTGGCATCGCAACTCCTATTACCATGATTGTCATTCTTTACAACTGCAAGAGAAGACATATCATGTGTTTGGCTGAGACAGAACAAAAAACATTTGCTGGACAAGACAGAACAATGTTCTGATGCAGTTGAATGAGTTAGCATGGTAGTTTGCTATATGAAGCCAGAGCATTGTAAATAGCTTTCCCATGCAATTGAGCACATGGTTAATTATCATGAAGATGCATGATTAGACAAAGGACAAGCATTTAGTTTCCCCCTGTTCTGGTTTCAGTGGGACACAAGTTCTCGAATAACTATTTGCAAATATTATTTGAGCCAAAAAAGCAAGGATTTAGGACACTGAGACACAAGAGAGTCAAGCAGAACTTGTGACCCTCTAAGACCCCAAATTGGGAATATGGGATTCAAGGAGAGACTTCAGGAAGGAGTAGGCTTCATGCATTCTATTATAGTGATCATGAGGTGATGATCAGTCCTCTGGGATGATTAACATGCTGATCCTCAGACCTACGAGGCAATACAAACACTCATACCCACTCCCTGGCTGCCTCTTGGCCTGCCTACACTCCTCCAAGGCCCTAGAATTGCCATCGTATTGCTTCCTTCCCCTCTTAAAAAAGAGGGAATATAAAACAAGTCTACAAAAGAAATGTAACATGCTGTTGGAAAGGCTGAAGAAGATCACAGTGCTTGTTTTAATTGAGAACACAAAACTTGAAGACATGAACCATTTCAAAATGTACAAAATTGTAATACATGCATTAATAGATTAATGCACATTATTCTATGATTAGGATTTAATAATAAGGTCATACTGTTTCTGTAGCATGGAATGGTGCCTGGAATGATTTTAAAGAAAGCAAAGCTATAATGGCTGTCATCAGTTATTTTGTGGCGACAACCCCAAAAAAGGAAAAATAAATAAAATGGGAATTACTTTCTTTATTCTCCTCTTCAACAGTGGACATCTCTTGTTGAACTTGAGCATGAGAACTTCGATCCCCATCGTGTGGCTTAATGGGGTTTTCGGATTGGGACTGAAAGAGAAAAAACGTAGTCTGTGAGTATGTATAAAAGATATCTGATCCTATAAGGCATTCCAAAACACCTTCTTACTGTACCTCAGAGTCCCATGAATCCTGCTCTTCCCCTCCCTTCTCCAGACCCAACTCAGAAAGGAAATCTATGGATGAGATTTCAACAGATTAATTAAGCTGTTATTACAGAGTATACCTGGTCGATAGCAGGTAGGTTTATGCTTAATTTGAACAGTAATGTAGTTGCAGTCACACAGGGTGTCTTGTGGCACCCTTGGACGCAGCGTGCACAACTAGAAACATGTAACTACATAACAGGGGCTGGACACACTGTAGATACATTGATTGGCTTGTCAGAGAAGTGAAAACATTACCCCGCGTCTATATTTCAGGATTTGCTCCTTACCCCTTTGCCCATCTTTGAAGACTTCTCTCTCTGGAACAGGTGTGGTGGCAACGTGTGAGTCTGCTTCATCCACTTCAGCCTGATCACTTTCATCTGTGAGGTCTCCTTCCTCGTCTTCATCGCTCTCCTTCTCTTTGTCATCATCTTCCTCAGTGAAATATTCTTCTTTCTGTGTAAAGAAGAAATGTTATTTATTAATAATGAAATATTGTC
Source organism: Acanthochaenus luetkenii (assembly GCA_900312575.1). Taxonomy (NCBI): domain Eukaryota; kingdom Metazoa; phylum Chordata; class Actinopteri; order Beryciformes; family Stephanoberycidae; genus Acanthochaenus; species Acanthochaenus luetkenii. The sequence continues at coordinate 5,122 of OMOT01080994.1, forward strand.
AAACCCCACTACTTACAGAAACAGTCCAAATTAAAGCTTTGGCAGAACTGGAATGTTTACAGACGCCTTATTCAGAATAACTACACAACATTACAGGAACAGCTACACTATATACATAAAAAACGTCCTGTTGTATTCCACCACACAAAGCCTGTTTTACCTGGTTGACAAGCTCTTCAATGTTTCTGAGCTCTGGGCCTTCGTTGCCCGTGCTCTCTAGATCAACATGTGAATCTACATCAACATCATCAATGTCAGTTTGAGGTAACTCCTCATCAGAAAACCCATCACTGTTGGAGTCATCTTTGGTGGGTGGGCTGGACAATTTCACTTCCTTTACTGGTTCTTCTTCAAGGTCATCTAATGACAGTGTTGTTTGGGGGAAAACGCCACCTTTATCACATAGTGGAAGGTATGCAGTTAATCTAGGCTCACGTTCATTGTCTGACTTGTCACGTTCACGTAGGAATCCATTAAGAGTGTTGTCAGAATCATCTACCACATCAGGCACTTTGATCATGGCACTGGCTAAATTGTACTGCAGCTTTTGGAACCGGCTGTCAGAATCCTCACTTTTCTCCTCATCTTTGATGGGAATCTCTTTCTTATCATCAACCAGCTTTTTTCCCTCCAGCCCATTATACTCTGCAGACTCATCATCACCCTCAATCATTGATACAGGAACCTTCTCATGGTCTTCATCTCCCTCCTCATCCACCTTCTGAGGTTCAGAGCGATGTACTTCAGTTTCTTCATCTAAATTATTGTCAATTGCACTGTTGGGCCTGGACACTGGCTCATCACTTTCATCTGTATCATCATCATCTTTCTGATTATCTAATTTTCCTTCCATTTCTGTAGATTCAGCAATAGATTCAACACCATCATTATCTAGTATTTGGATACTGGTCGTCTTTTCGTCCTCAAGTTCTGGTGACGCTGCAGGGGAGGCATCATCATTTGACTCTTCCTTGCCATTTTCTTCATCTTCATCTTCCCAAGAGTCATTAGAACATTGCTGCTGTCCAACTTGGTTCGTTGATGACACAATATCCGTACTAGCAAATGGTGACGACACTTCTGCGGAACCAATAACCTCTAACACTTCCCCTTTGGTGGAGGAGGCACCATCTCTTTGGTCATCATTATCTGAGGAGGAATCCCACTCAGATTTTGACTGATCTACCTTTGGTTTAGGTAATGTGCTTTTTGAGTGAAGAGTTGTTGCTCCTGGCAGCAAATCTAATGCTGGAGCATCACCTTTCTGATCAGGGGTGTGTGTGTTTACCTTATCATGTTCACTGGGCGACGCACAGTTGTCACTGTCATTTTCCTCTAATGAGGAGCCCCATGAGGACCTGCGTTTTCCTACTTTGGAAGACTTTTCATACGATCCATTATCGTCATCATCTTTAGCATTAAATGAACCGTCTGAATTATCCTCTGCTTCATCCTCAGGCACCATATTACTTTGATTGGCAAGTACTGCGTTATGACTAAATCCCCCCTTTTGATTACTGTCATCATCACCGCCATTCCGCATTGTATCACCATTGTCTGGTTTATCACTCGAGGAGTCTGTATCGTCATCGTCTTCCTTTTCCTTCTCTTTATCAAAATCCTCCTCAACCTTGCTAGGTGAATGAGTTCCTGTGCTACATCTGGAAGTCATGAGGCCTGCAGAAGAACCTCGGTCTGAAATTACATTTTGATCTGATGGCCATATACTTTCCTTCCCATGGCTGTCATCTTCATCAGATAATTTAGATTCTACCCTAATGGCTAACACAACACAGTCATCCTCTACATCTAGTGCCACCGGTATACCATAGTTTGATGTTCCAGCTGAACTGATGTTCTCATTATTTTGAGTCTCTGTTTTGGTAGCATTCTCTGGAACCTCTACAGTTACTTTGTTGTAAGATATTTCAGTACCAGTTACATTTTGAGCATTACCACTGCCAATAATCTTCCAGTCACCAGTGCCAGAGAGTTTTTGTATATCTTCGATTCCAATGGTGTTGGTCAGGACTGAGGCCACAGTGCTATCTTCATCCTCCTCTTCCTCACATTCTTGCTCTTCTTCATCCTCTTCATCTTCTCCCTCATCCTCCTCTTCACTTTCCTCATCTTCATCTTCATCTTCATCCTCATCTTCATCTTCCTCTTCTTCCTCAGAGTCTTCTGCTTCTGAGCTTCCCTCTGGAGAGTCTGATCTTGCTTTACTACTTGAAGGCTGCTCTGAGGGCTCACTTTTCCCCAGCTCAGCTCCACTGTCTGCTTGTTTTAAGCATTAAGGAGACAAATAGAAGAAAAGAAGGAAACAAAGATGTCATAGAAACCCAATTGCCACAGTTTCAACATATATTTTACCTTTCTGTCGTTTGGGAGAGGGGCAGAGGTCATCTGGGGAGCTTTGGAAAAGGAAGCAGGGGAGGGGGATACAAGGTGCTGTGGAGCTTTGCTGGGTGGTAAAGCCTTAAGGAGGGATGGGATTCTCTGGACTCTATCCTCACTCTCAGGCTCAAACTCTGTGCCGCTCAAGGATATGTCAGGTTGTGCAGAAGCTACAGGGCAAGCAGGGGTAAAAGATTACTACCAACAACCACAAAATACAGAGGGACACCAACAAGCGAATAAGGTAAAATAATTACCATCTTCTCCCATCTTAGAGGCAATAAGTTTCCTTAAGTTTACTTTCTGTGGTTTCTGAAAAAATAACAGAACAAATAAGAGTCAGAATACATTTCAGGAAAAACAATATTTGTACAAATGAATGTGTAGCAATCACCTTTGGGATTATATCCGATTCATCATCATCTTCTGACGATGGCCAATCATCAGCAGCACTTTTTGGCCTGAGCAGGAAAGAACAATGACTTGAACTGGGAAGTCACATAGTTGTTGACTGTCTATGTTGCAGATATTGTAAAGAGAAATGTGCTCACCGACTTAGTGACTCTGATTGAGAATTGTCCTCAGTATCTGCAACGCAGCAGAGAAATGTTGTGTTGTCAGTTGTTTTATTATAACACCTCAGTCCTCTCTAATCAAGACGTATCCACATTTAAACCAATTTCAGAGAGGTTCATGTTCATATTTAAGCTATCAAATGGCTGGGCCCTAAACATAGGTCAAGTTAGCATCTTAAAAAGTGGAGAAAGTGCGATCCCCAAAACACTGCTATCAAAACAGCATAACAAAATCACACTTCCTCAAAACAGGAGGTGGGTGAATAATCATCTTTGCTGGGGGGGGGGAATGCATAATTCCGTTTGAATTATACGATACGATTTACATTAAGACAAAGATAAACCCTAAACTTCAATTTGATCTGATTTTGCTATCAACACTATATCTACACATAGTAATACCTCTCCCTGCTTCATTTGCGCCATGCTCTAGATCCAGTCAAGTGGTATTGCATGAGGGATAAATGAAACAATCAATGTCAATTATAAACAGCCACAATAATGACATAGTACTAGGTTAGAGTGATGACATCCTTGTACCACTTGTTCATTATGATGCAATAAAAACGTATCTTCCTACCATCTTTGTCAGTGGCTGGTCCTCCCAGAGGGAGGCCTGCTTCAACTTCTTGGGAAGGACTGCCCAACAGCTTTTTTTTCTGCTTTTTGCCCGGTGCTTGATGTGAGAGGGAGGGCATGGCGTTCCTCTTGGTACCATGCTCAATGATGAGGTGGGAACAACTAATGGGGAGTCATGAGACTGAGACGGTTAGCATGACTCATTTGACATTTGTCACCAAGACAAAGTCCAGTACATTTATTGTACTGGTGATTTAAGTGATTCTGGTTGCGATATGCTAAAAGCCAAAGGAGATGTGGATATTATGTATAAAGCAATCCTTTAAGTCAGGGGTGTCGACCCACATGCCATGGAGGAGCAGAGAGTATGCAGTGTTTTAGTCCAACCAAAGACTCCACCAGGTGATTTCCTCCTCTCTGGTTGAAATTGTGCTAATCGGTGAAATCACCGAAGTTGATTATCAAATCCAAGAATGCCAACCCTGTAACTTGTAATCATGGAGGACACAAAAATACATATTAAGAAAGAGTTGTGGGGTATTCCACAAGGTGAGATTCCTGGTTAAACCAGGCTTATTTGAGCACGTCAGGCTTATTTAAATTCTGTTCCACAAAGCAGGTTTAAATAAGCCCAAACTAAGTTCCCATGGAAACGTATCCTTCCAGACTGGTCTGGTCTGATCCTGGACAGGTTAGTTTTCAGGCTTAGCTTTAACTCCGGGTTAAAATGTGTTACAATCCACCGACTGAAACTACACTATGAACATAAGCCAGAGTCAAATCCAAAAGAAGAGTTATATGTTGACAATTTGACACAGGCTACAAATCTACCAAGTTAGATTAGTCCAATACAATACAGAGCCCAGGACCATGGCTATGGCCTAGTAAACCTAGTGGAATTGAAACAAATAATGGTGTGGATGGACAATTATATGTTCTTGGCTACCAGTAATTAAAATTAGGCTACAAAATAGAATAGCTATTTTCAGTCTTTCTAAATGGAGATTTTGTGAAATCGAAGACTACATGAATTTTTTTACATGAAACAGTATTTTAACCATCTGCTCACATTTATTTTGTAACTTAAATGTCATATAAACTAAATTAAAGGAATGGAACAGACACCAATGAGAAAGTTTTACTGTACATTTTGTTGAAACTATAAGTGATGTCTGAGTAGGTATACTGCAATAGTTCCACTAGCCTATATGAAGGCTGTTATGTCACTTGTGCATATCAAGTGGCATAATCCAGAAATATGAATAGTCTACTTATTGAGTGCTTTCTTATCTTGCATAAAAGCCAATTTTTTCATAGTTGCTGGAAAATGTAAATAGAAACTATCCTGCAGCTTTTTTGCGACAATGGCGATAGAAACGTTAGAGGAAAATATCCATCGAGACATTTCTCTATCATCCCACGATATACATCATCTTATCGAACAGCCCTACCTCTTTTGTGGAATAACCCCCCGGTGTAGCGTTTGGTTGGAACGAAAACCTGCATACTCTTGGCCCTACATGGCACATGGTTGGACACCGCTGCTCTAGATAAACATATGACCAAGGAAAGGAAACACAGCTTACGCATGATGCCCATTCATCACTGCATAGTCATCAGATGACAATCCTTTGGTATCCTTTAGTGTAATGTCTGCATCAAACTGCAAGAGCAGCCGCAACATATTGATTTGTCCATTGCCAGCAGCTATCATCAAAGGGGACCTAGAGGTGAAATCAATGACAGCAACATGACCTAGTGTTAATTAACACTTGAGCAAAATGATGGTCATTCTACATCTATCACAAATGTGCCATTGTTTTGCAGTGACCTTTGCCCCAGGTCCTTAAAATTCACATCAGCACCCTCCTTAAGGAGAAACTCAGCCATCTCTGCATGGTTCTCACGGACAGCCACGGTCATTGGGGTGAAACCCGCCTAAAAATCAGATAAAAATCAATATCCTCTTTCATTGCGCAGCCTTCATCAGAATAGCAACACTCAATGTTAAAATATGATCATGTCCGCAATATAAAACAACACTACCCCATTTGAATATGTTAAAAACAACAATATAGGGTTATAGATCGTGTGAGTTGAAGACAAATTTCCCTACAGGGACAATAAAGTATATCGTATCGTAACTCTGTGCTACTGTCTATAGGTTTAGAACGAAGAGACCCTCTCTCCGTTCTAAACCTATAGGAGATAAGCCTACTCCCCAGGGCTTCGCTAATGTGTTTGTCTCAGTGTATATTAGCTGTGCTACTGCAGACTGTCCCAGTGTGTGGCCTGAGGCCGAGTAATAGTGTGGTGGTCAGCCCAGAGAGGGTTACCTTGTTCTGGGCGTTGATGTCAGCCTCATGCTCCAGGAGCAGCACGGCAGTGGAGATGTCAGGGATGTTTGCGGCCAAGTGTAGAGCGGTGTTCCCATTGATATCCACCAGGTTTGGCTCTGCATGACTCCCCAGCAGTATGCTCACACAACGCTCATGCTGGCCCTGCACTGCCTGCATTGTGGAGAATTAACATGAATGCGGGGACATGGGTTGTGTAGTTACCTTGCCATGATAGAACTCCAAATATTGACGAGACATCTTCAATTGTTGCTCCGTTCATTAAAACTTGATGATCCAAAATAGGGTTTATTTCTCTTCCCATTGACTTGCATTGACATACATGGCATGGCGAAACAGGTCTCAAAGTCACACTTTTAGCATACAAACGAATGCAAACAAAGCAGATTCTGCCAATGTATAAAATAACAAAATATGGTTCAGCATTGTATTTGGGTGAACTTCGTGTTGATTTTGCTATTTTAATTAGGAAGAAGATCCAGTAAGTAAGTTCAAGTTCATTTTATTTCTATAGCCCTTTATCACAAGCATGTCTGTCTCAAATGACTTCACAGAAAATGAGCCAGAACTAGATCTACCTGAACAACAATCAATGGAATTACAGAATAGTGTAATACAAACAGGGAACCAGAACAAACCACAAGCAATGTAGATTTTAGTAAACCATGTAGCTTCCGAGACCAAATCACCCTGTTTGTTATTGGTAGTGGGTGTGGACATTTGGACCAATCAGGTCTTTTCTTACAGGCACAATAACATACACAGTGATATGGTCTCTGAGCGTCTTCCTAATTCAAACAGTAAAATCAAATCGAAGTTGACTTTTCTATTTCCAAAAAATGCTGTCGGGTTTTGTTAATTTATACATTGGCAGAATCCACTTTGTTCACGTTGGTTTGTGTGCTGAAAGTGTGACTTTGAGACCTGTTTCTCAGTGTCATGTGTATGGGGAGAGAAATAACCCCAAGTTTTAATCAATGGCGCAACTATTGAAGATATCTCGCCAATATTTGGAGTTATATCATGACAAGGTAACTACCCAATCCAAGCCTCTACCAAACTGTAATGATGCTTTAAAAGTGTTACTCTCTCTGTCTAGGCGTCTCATCATCAAGGATTACCTTCATCAAGGCGGATCTATTTTGATTGTCACATAGGTTAAGCTTGGCTTTGTTCTCAATGAGGAACTGAACCAACTCAACATGGCCACTGGCACAGGCAATATGAAGTGCTGTTCTGTAACGGGGAAAAAGGATGATCATTTCTCACATGCAAGCATTCTTATTCACACTTTTGCACTGACCAGTTCAGGAAACAGGCATAATGAGCCAACTTTATGCTGACACAAAAAATAATTGAATACAATTGTAGTTGTAGAAAATATACAAGTAATAGTAATCAGAGAGCAAGTTATACTAGAACGTGTGTTTTAGAATACATCAGACTTCATTTTTTGAATTGGGTCACTGAATATTGGTTGCCTGAATCTTTCACTAGTTCTGACAATTTCTGCTCCTGAGGATTTTGGATTTGAAAAGTTCTACTATAGTTACTAAGGAACAGATGACTATTGTTTCACTATAACGAGCCACTCTGTAAATTGGTTCAGGTACTCCACTAACACCACTCAATTACTCCTGCCACATACTATTGGTAAAAGGTAACTAGATCCTACCTTGAAACACAAGTAGAAAAGTAACAATGAGGTGTTGTGTACATTTGGTACTTCAAACATGAGCTGGCAGTATGAAATACTAGATACCATTTACCATAACTCTTCTTCCGGGATTTTGGACTTTAGCATACTCAGCTCAGCTATGTGAAACAAGTCCATAACGAGGACTATGCTAAACAGAAGCTGAAAAAATATATACATATATACACACTGATGAAATAGTGGATAAATGAGATGTTCTACAGATAGTGTTGAGAGAGATAAGGTGATGGTGGCATGATATAAAACTATTCACACGGGCTGCAATAATGAGTAATATCACAGAGGGCAGTCAAACCAGCAAGGAGTAACGAGCACTATTCGTCCCATGTACCTGTTCTCCTTGTCCAGCTGATTGAGATCATTCTTCTTAGAAAGCTGCTTGAGCTTTGCTACATCGCCCACTGAGGCCGCCTTGTGAACCTTCCCGAGGTCCTTCTCTTTCAGTTCATAGCCAACCGAGTGCACACTCCCGTCGTCAGGCGTGTTGGGGGGTAATTTCTTTTTCTTGGTGAAGTTGAATAGCTTCTTCATGGTGTAACGCAGCAGAGCAGAGAGCGACGCATTGCTCTTTCAGTACCTGCTCCTCTGCTGCTGCTGGCGGATCAGCACAGGCTCTCACATCCCTAAAGATAAGACGTGCAAAGCGGATTAGCGACTCGGTAAAACCTCATAGGGAGCGCTGCTTGCTGTCTTCCTGTGAGATAAACAGGCGGTATGACCATTCAAACACTCCCCTGACACGTTTCATTTAAAAAGGTAAACTAGCACCTGGCATGTCACATACGTTCAATCTCATCACTTCAGCTGACTTAACGATGAGCACGGCCGGTGATTAGCGGTCGTGCTAACGGCAAGCAACATGTACCCTCGTTTGACCGTACCTTTGCTGGAAACCGGGACACACTCTACAGCACCTACGGTTTACGGCTGTTTCGTATAGCTAGCACAGAAATTAAAGCGTCGCTAGTGAGCGTCGTTACCTTGACGTGTTTAGTGTGCCTTGTTACCATGGCAACCGACTGCGCTAATGGTCGGCCGTACCTATCGTTGTGTGTGGTGTTGACGTGTTCTCCCCGCGGCTTCCTCCCACGGTCCAGAGACATGCAGATCAGGTTAACTGAAAACTACTAATTGACCATATATGTGTTTGCGCGCAGTATGGTGTAGTTATGTGTATTATGTAGTGTAGTAAATGATGTGGTATGTATATGTAGAATGTATATTATGACGTAGATTAATAATATATATATATTATAACACATGCTTGATTGATGCGCACTATAGTTTCTGGTATTATCTTATCCAATAAACAGTCGTGGTCAGTGCCACGATCTGTTTATAGGTGGGATCATGTGTTGCCTAGCAACATTACCAAGCTAACAATTTCAGTGACATGACAATCACGTTCGATGGCTCCGTGCTGCGCCACCCACGTCGTCACTTCACAAATCATGCAAACCGCCATATTTGAATTGATATTGTAGCAGAGCCGAACACAATAGCGGTTGTCGCTATCGCGTTGAAATAGCACCGGTAGTTAGCGAGACTTAACGTTAAATCACTAACAGGAATATGTGCACTGTGAGGTCGTTGGCTAACGCCGTTAGCTGAACAAACGGAACCCAGCTAACCGAAAGCTAATTACGTTAAATACTGGATAGCGGAGACGACAATTATTTACGAAGCAAACGTTAACTGCAACATGAAGGGGCTACATAGAAGAGTGTAGTACGCCTCTTAACGTTGCGTGAACCTCCTTGAACGATAATATATTAACTAGCTACTTAAGTTATCTAAATTAACCAAGACACAAACCTGTTGATGAGCTAGCGGGTATAAGACTCAGAAGACCATGCTGGCTGTTGTCTGTTCTGCGAGCCAATCAGAAATGAGCTATATGAAACAACTCCTTCCCCTGACCAATAGGCAACTTCAGTGCAAAAGGTTGGTTGGTTTACAATAGAGCTGTTTCACGGCTTGTCGTGCACTGGCGACATTCTGCCACTTGATGGTGACATTTGTCTTGAAGTCATATGGTTAGCACTGCCCAGAAGACCTGCTGTTTTAAAAAGACCCAGCAGTTCCTAACGTTGGGTCTTGGTCACCCAAAGGGGGTCTCCAAAAATGTAAGCAGAATTTAAGAGAATATGAGGCAATACTAATTTACAACTGAGAACACAGCACGGGGGATCAGTACAAACAAGCCTCAGCTCTTTCCCACACGGAGCTAATCAGCACCTCACAGTCAACAAATGGCTCCCCGTGAAAGGTGTTTGTGTTAGTGGTGGATAGGAAGTTTGGGTACGAAAAACAACATACACGTTCAGGATAAGGGACATTTTTCCGGGAGAGCATAGGAGCCAGATGGTGGAAAGTGGCAGCAGGCAGCAAGGACAAGCAATCCAGGAAGTGAAGGCTTGGATGTTGTTTTAGTGGGGAAGTATGTGACACCCATCACTGACTCAGTGGCAGATTACCCATGAACAAATGTATCTCAATAACAACGTGCAGGATTGATTATGCACCAAAAGTGAGCCAAGTAGTTCTAAAAAATGATTTGCTTCAATGATATATTCATTGATATGATTACATAATATGTCAACGTTTGCCTGGGATCTATGTTTTTTGAGTATGTGAAGATGTGCGCCAATATTCTTTACCATTGCAACATATTTCATCTATTGACAATAGATTAAATATTCATGAGATGCTTGTCGCCTTTTTAAAATGTTAAACACATTTTCAAGTCTCCCTTTAAAACAGAAAAATAAAAGTGTATATTATGTTTTCATATACCCCATGATCTTTATGTTTCATACAATGATGAACCAATGACTAGACTACATGCCCAACGTTTTCTTGATGGTACTTGAGTCTGAGTAACTAAGATTAAGTTGGAAGTTTGGAACTGAATTGGAGCACAATATTCCCATGGAGTCTTTGTTTTGGTCCGAGGCAAATGGGTTTTAAACAGGGAGTCAATAATGTCCCTTATCTGAGCCATCTGCTCTTTTCCCATCTAAGAGCTGATGTCAAATTAGAATGACATCTTATGGTAAGGTTAATTAAAAGAACGTATGTGGCATTAGAGTTAAGGCTACTGCATGTTTAGGGCAGGATGGGACTACACTTTGGAGGAAGTTCATGTAGAAATATCCGCTTCCACAAATTGTTCCTTATTGCTCTCCCTCTGACCCTGAGAATGCATGGAAGGAAATACTATGAATACTTTTGTATGCAACATGTAGTGAAATTCAGGGCAAGGATTTATCCAGGGTGATCAATAACGTTCCTAAAGTGTTAAACAGCTTTTTTGCACACTGTTGCTAATTCTGTAATACAAGAGGGGAAAGGTTTGGGTTGAATCACCACCAGCATCCATGTAACCACCTTTGTGGTGAAAAGTCAGGGACACTTTTTAAATATGAACGTGATTATTGATGATTGATTATCTTTATTTTTCAATTAACATTTACAGCATGATGTTGAGACTATATATTGTGTTGCTGTTGCTTAGGTATGCTGTACAGTCAATCATGGCTACAGGTGGTAATACACTTTTGGGGGTTTTTTACACCATTTTTGGGCAATGTCGATGGGAATCCCTTCAGGCGTCAGGCATGTACATTGAGCCATGGGACAAAACATCTATACAAATATTTCCTGTCAGCAACATTTTTCTATGTCATTAACGCATGGAGAAGAAAGATGATCTAATTCACCAGGAAATCCCATTGTTTATTCCACAGACACCACTTCCCATTTAAATGATGCAGGGCACAGTAGTGAATGTTCACTCATACAAATGTAACTGTCCCAAGGCATTGAAAAAAAATATTTGAGCGGCTGAAAATCAGTGGTAGTCACATATAATGGAGACTGGCCACTCATCACTTTGACTAGTTGTTGTCAAATCTATGGTGCCCACTGTTGCTGAAATACAAAAGTGAGGCATTGAACCTAACGCTGCTCCAAGAGCACTTGAACAAAGAGAATACAGTACAGTTGTGGTCAAAAGTTTACATACACTTGTAAAGAACATGTATATCATGGAAGTCTTGAGTTTGCAATTATTTCTACAACTGTTATTTCTTTGTGATGGAATGATTGGAACACATACGTCTTTGTCACAAAACACATATATAAATGTATTATAGGTCAACTTGATTATTAATTTTTGTGATGTAGAAAGTTGTGGCAATCAAATTTGCTTTGTGGCCTCTTAACTTATTGTGAGTGAATATGATCGACTACAGCTGGTGACTTCTCTGAGCCCATTTCAATAATTTGATGCTCTCATGAGGCTCAGCCAGTCTAAGGAGCTCAGCACGGATCTGAACAAGTCAGGAAAGTAACTTGGAGCCATTTCAAAGCAGCTAGAGGTCCCAAGATCAACTGCAAACGATTGTTTGTAAGTATAAAGTGCCTGGTACAGTTGTGTCACTGCCACGATCAGGAGGAAAACACAAGCTATCAACTGCTGCTTCTAGTTGAAGTTAGTTGAACTGCACCAATTCTGTCAAGAGGAGTGGTCAAAGATTCAACCAGCAGCCACAAGCTTGTGGATGGCCACCAAAAGCACAATGGCCAAGGGACATTTAACCAACTATTAGCATTGTTGTATGTATATTTTTTACCCAGGTCACATTTTCAGAAGACTCATAATATATTCATAACATTTAAATCATTCATGTTTTTTTGTGACAATCATCACATCATTCCATCACAGAAAAATAAGAGTTGTAGAAATTATTGGAAACTCAAGACTGCCATGACATACATCTTTACAAGCGTATGTAAACCATTCCAAAACTTGTTTGACATTTGTGCAATCAATCATTTTTGGGAGAGAAGGTTCCATTCTGTTCAAATGGTAGATATTTCAATTTGGAATTAAACTCTTCATCTCTCGTCATCGATTGTTTGTTTTTTTAAATGAGAAAACGTATGCGCACGTACCTGTCAGTCACAGGAGCAGGGCGGCCAACGTGAGCGAAGTAAGACAAAACAGGAAATAGTAACATGAGCAAAGAGAACTATATTGGTGCTGATGTCTGAAACCGTGGCATGAAAGGCTTGTTTCTCCACAACATCAAGTAGGTTTCTTGTCTGAGTCTAAAACAACTTTCTTTGCGTGTGTTTTATTTTGTTTCTTGCTTCAGTATGTAAACACTGTCAGCTGGGCACATAAATTCAAGCGTGCACTCCTGCAGTGCTGTGCATTGGCGGTCTAGTGTTATTAAAATGTATGTAGCATCCATGGGGTTAGGGAGACAGAGTGAGGCCACAAACATGGCTGTATATTTTCACAACCAACTGGGGACACCGGGGACCAGTCTTGCCGCTGCAGAAGGAAAGGAAATCACCCTTGTGTTTTTTTGGGATCCCAGTTGATAAATGAGGCCACTGGTTGGGACATCTGGAAAGGATTTGACTGATTCTCATCATCTGCTCCTCTGAGAACCTTGTCTTCCAGTCAGGAGAGCACAGCAAGAGAATCGATGAGGTGAGGGAGTTAAAGGCTCAACGGAACCGCTAATGTTGAATGACGTCAAGGATACGGCGAATAAAAGATCCTACCTTTTTATGGCATTCGAGGCTCGTTTTAAATCACTGAGATCTCAAATGAACACCTTCTGGTGTGTGTCAACAGTAAGAGATTCTGACAGGGAAACATGACGACTATGAAGTCCAACTGTGCGGTGCACGTCAAGTCCTTAAAGCATTTTGGAATGCAGGTAACACAGAAGCTGAAGCGTCTATAGCAGTTCCCCCAGTTCCATCCAGCCAAGTGGACACTATCTTTTTTTTGGACACATCTTTTCTTAACAGGAACACATATGATGGGGCAGCAGGGTGGCCCATTGGTTAGACAGACGGTCCTTAAATGGAACAACCCAAGTTTAAGCCTGAATGTCGGACAGCATCCGCCCTGCTGAATTGCGCGTAACAGTGAATGGGTGCTATGGTGATAAAGTATGACACTATTACAGAGAAAGCTGGAATAATACATGCTGGCACTTTGCAATCTTCCACCCACAGAAGATGAATACAATCAATATGAAACATTCCATAGGACAAGTATATTTGTTAAGAAGTCTGTAGAGTCCATCATCCACGGTCTCTATTGCTGAAAGTATTTACAGTTGACCACGTTATGGTTGAACAAGTCAGACTTGTGTCTTCCTGTTGGCAATGATGCAAAGTGCTGTTGTATAAGGAATGTGGGAACACCACGCCTCTCTGGGGTTTTCCACATGCAACACATGCTATCATATTATACAAAAGCTTCCGTAAGGACTTCAAACTAATGTGGATTGAACGGCGGCACGATTGGGCGGCACGGTGGCGCAGTGGTTAGCACTGTCGCCTCACAGCAAGAAGGTTGTGGGTTCAAATCTCACCTGGCCCTTTCTGTGTGGAGTTTGCATGTTCTCCCCGTGTTCGTGTGGGTTTCTCCGGTTTCCTCCCACAGGCAAAGACATGCAAATATACGTTTGTGTGTAGTGTGGTGCATGGTGTGATGTACTATGTATATGATGCATGCAATGTAAAGCCCTTTGAGACATACTTGTATAAAAGGGCTATATAAATAAATAAAGATTGATTGATTGATTGAACACATATTGATTATGGAGGAGAGTGGGTGTATGTGGGTAAACTACTCAATTTCCAACAACTCAAAGCGGTTCATGTCAACAAGCTGTTTGTGATTACATACCTCGCCTCCTCGAAGCAGATGAGAAACTGACGTGTTTCTCAAGTGGCATTACAACAGCATAACGGATATCTGTATTAGTGGGCGGCCCCTCCCGCCAGGTTGGCGGGGCGCCCACTAAGGGGTAAGGGGAACACTGATATACGTAGATATTAATGCACAAGAAACAAGAGAGCCATTCTTGGATCCATACATGATTGTGCTCCAGCTCCACTGCATTGAGTCATCCATCACAAAAACGAAAGGGGTCAAGGCCAATAACCATATCATTTCCATATATATAGATATTAATATTCTTGTTTTCTGGAATAATGTAACCTATTTTAGAATGACTGATGAAACGGAATATTCAAAACACATCTGATCTGACGTTTAGACCCACACGCTTGGCTGCAGAATGCTCAAGTGCATCTTCTGTTCCTGAACAGCTCCTCGTACTAGACGCCACGTTTATGATGTTCTGACCATTTTCAAAACAAACCCTCACATGCCTAACTCAGAGATTCATAGAAACGTAAAAACACAGGAAGTGCCTTGGCAACAAAACACATTTCATATTAGCTGAACATAAACACATTTGATGGGGTCCAATTGTTTCCACCTGTTGTAGAATGCGCTAGGGGAATCGTTTCATACTGGGAATGCTGGCTTGGTAAAGGAGCTGCTCGTCTTCACATGTTTCACAAATTTAAACCAGTTTGTCGGTTTGGATGTCTCTGCCAAGACTTGCGAGTTAAATCTGAGTACATGGAAAAAGACCACCACTCTGGGAACCCAATAAAGTTATATAGAATTTCAAAGTCATCCTTGGAGACAT
Organism: Acanthochaenus luetkenii; assembly: GCA_900312575.1. Classification (NCBI taxonomy): domain Eukaryota; kingdom Metazoa; phylum Chordata; class Actinopteri; order Beryciformes; family Stephanoberycidae; genus Acanthochaenus; species Acanthochaenus luetkenii. The sequence goes on from OMOT01080994.1 coordinate 20,282, forward strand.
ACAGTCAGCAGAGCAATGATAAACGGACTCCCATGCTGGTCGCAGTGTGTACTTTCATTGTTAAGCAGTGGGGAAACACAAGTCAAGGATTTTATTTTGAAATGGTACACATCCATTTTCGAAAATGTTACCTGAAGTTAATTTGTTTGTGTTTATTCAGATACTTATTGCCTCTAATATGTTATTTTGTATGTATTATGTTGTTGTTTTTTGGCGAGAGACGGTCAAACTGAACTGGGACACTGAAACTGTACAAATCAGTAGGCCAGCCAGCCAGAGGCCAACCTCACACTTCTCACCAACACAATCATTATTTTATTCTCAGGTGCCAAAGGAACAAAAAAGTTATCCGCCATGCCGAGTATGATTTACGTGAACATTTCAGAACACGTCCAACACAAAAAACAAAGCTGTGATTGTACAAAAAGCTCTGCAATATCAAACAAGTGTCAGACAAATCCATAAAATGATGTCAGACTTATTTTTTAAATCAGTATTGTTTGTTGTATTGTCAACAAAGGCAGGAAGAGAGCTATGGTCCTGAAGCAAAAAGACGTGGAAGGTAGCCAGGCCAGGGTGAAAATACTCAAGCGCTTCCATGGTCTGTTAGTAATGAGTCCCTAATGCAAACTCCTTGTCAGAACCACAACTGATTCTTGGCCTCTTTGCCAAGCTGCTTTATCATCAGGCTTTCACAGGAATACCACAGAGGCTTTTCATTAGTGCTTCCTGACCTGGGGAAACAATTTGGGTGTTTTTCTTACTTGAATTTCAACGTTTTATTGTTATTTATGCGACGAGTGAGTTGGGCCTTTGAAATCTGTTAAAACCCCACTGTATAATTTCAAACATATATGGATGTCTATGAATAAATAAGCACTTATTGAGCACCAAAGGCAGCTATTCTGAAAAAATGTTGCTGTTGTAAGAAATGGGACTGGAAGATGGTGGATTGTGGTGCAGTTCAGGTCAGGCCACGTCAGGTCAGGTCTTTATTGTCCCACAAGGGGAAATTCATTTTGCACCAAGGCACAATACAATAGAAACAGTAAGAACACAATGCCATGTGATACAGTACAAATACAAAAGAGATAAAGTACATTGTGTGCAAATTAAGTATATTCATATCTATTACACTTTACTCTAGGGGGCCTATACCTCCGGCCTGAGGGTGAGAGGGTTGAATTCCTTAGAGAGAGGGCGCTCTGGATTTACTGAAATTCACCTTGCCTTCCGCATGACCTGGCCAGTAGAAATGTCTAACAAGGGGGACTGCTGCTCACCAATGATTTTGTTGCATAATCAATAGAGAGCACAGATCTTAAGTGAAAGGAGAGGTGGAAGAAAGTGTGGAAAACAAAGTGTGTCTTTGAAAGAACTGATGACAACACCAGATCAGAAGTCTTACAATCTACACCCAGAGCATTGCATGGCCCGGTTCTTCTGAAAGGCTCACACAAACAAAACGTAAGTATGTCATTTCAAAGTTGAGGCTTCAGTGACCACTGACCAATCAATAGAACGGTCAATACCCCATTTACTCCTGAGCACTTGAGCAGCAGGATGCCATTGCAAGGGGTCGGAAGGAAGTCGGAAGCATGGCTTGGTGTTTTCAAAGTATATCCGCTGAGGTTTTGTTGTGAGTGGAATTTCTCCTGTTCCCTCAGCTGCTCTCACAGCTGGTGAAGTACATGCCTGACATATTCATATAATCCATCTATGCCAGCTATTCACAGAAAATAGTGAGAGGATTCCACGGAAGTGAAAGCACAGTGCTTTTCACACACATTGTAGATATACAGTGTACTTCAGATAGCAACTACATCTAATCTGTATTCATGAGGTGGTTAATTGATGCTGGTGTATACATTATTGATTGCTATACTGTATATAAAAAATGTTCTGACCCATTGAATAATATTTTCTAATGCTGATGTACTTTGGGATTTTAATTAATTACATAAAGTAAATTAACTAAACTAAGTAAAGTAACTAAAGTAACTAAAGTAACTAAAGTAAGTAAATCCAGTAACGTAGGTAAAGTAATTAAAGTAATTAAAGTAATTAAAGTAATTAAAGTAATTAAAGTAATTAAAGTAATTAAAGTAATTAAAGTAATGGAAGTTATCTAATGGAAGTAATGCAATTGGTTTAAGTAATGTAATTACTGTAGTTTACTTTAGGGACTAATGTAATGTAATTAACGTAACTAATTTACTTAATAGACCTAATGTAATTAATGCTACCAAATTAATTAGTGTGAGTAATTTAATTACTGTACTTAATTGAATTAATGTATTTGCTGGAAGTACTTTAGGTAACTTTAGTACTTTACGTAACTTACTTAGCGTAATTAATTAAATTACTTTTATTAATTTGCTTAATTTCATTCCTTTAGTTACTTTAATTACTTTAATTAATTGTATTAGTTCCATTACTTAAATTACTTGAATTAATTACATTACTTACTTTACTTATCTTGCTTACACTGTTGACAGTACGCAAAGTAATTAAAGTAAGTAAATTAAGTAAATTAATTAATGCAATTACCCTACCTATAATAATTAAAGTAATGAACGTAATTACAATAGCTTAATTACATTACTTTAGTTAATTAAATTACTTACAGTAGTTACATTAACTGCCTTACTTACATTACCTACATTACTTACCTTACTTAGACTACTTACATTAATTAACTTAATGATATTCCTTAATTACATTCCTTAATTACATTTCTTAATTACATTCCTTAATTACATTCCTTAAATTACATACATTTATTAAATTAGTCCCTAAGACTGAAAAAGATTGAGAAACACTGCACTTTTAGCATAAACTAATTATTTTACCAATTACTTTACGCAATATGCCATGTTTTGACTGGTGAGTTTTTTTTTTAAGATGTGTGTAATTTCCGTTATCACTCCCAGTAGATCGTAGCCAAGTGTGTTAGAGAACCAAAACTTGGCAGGCTAACAAAAATAACATGTGATCAGTTTAGTATTTGCAAAACGTTGCTAAATGGAACGGAGAACGACACCAGAAACTTGACACAGATGTTGTTACTTGCTTTAGTACAGCTGTGAATGAGAAAATCTCAGTTTGCTGGTATCGGTTGATCATTCATGGAGAGGCAGAAGAGTTCAACAATTAACATCTGTCCATCAATATGATTTCAAAGGCAGCCCCCCACAAAAAAACAACCAAGTGTGTTTTTTCTTATTGACTGAATGTAGCTCTGAAGTCAGGTCTGCAGCCTCATTCAAAGCACCAGGTCATGTAATTCAAATCTCTAGCCCTTTGTTGACCCTTTTCCTTGACTCCTCTGCATGCCCTTTGCTCACCCTTGCCTCATGTTTCCAATAGAGCTGAGTAATGTGAGGCATGGGTGCAGGACACACTCATCAGACTATCAACACCATGAATTTGCATTGCCTCTGGGGCCAGGACATTCAGGGAAGCGGGGAAGAGACGCATAATAGTTTGATGAGAGTAAACGGTGCAATACTGGTCCACATGTTTAAAGCTGAATATAACCACATGAAATGTCTCTGTTGCTCTCTTTTCCTTTAGTGCATTTGGCATAGCTAAGTGTTCAATTATCACATAAATGAGGGTACATTTATATGGTGTGGTAGGTAGAGGGGTGTGACTGACTTGAAGAAGACTTGAAGAACCAAACTGGATTCTGTGCTTGGCTGTTACAGCATCAGCGGAGGTTTTAGCCGTGTTGTTGTTATGATGACAGCTGCTGCCTCCTCCAGACAGCTCATCTGGAATGATGCTTGTGTTGAAGCAGTGAGCTGGCTGAGATTAAGGAGAATTAGAGGTGAAGAAGATGGCCTGGACTGGCCAATGGGAGAACCAGGAATTTTTCAGTGCTCTAAAATCACTGATTTATTCAGAGTCCCGCCAGAAAACAGATCGCAAGTAAGTTAGCTATAGCATAGCTTGAGTAAAACTAAGCAACCCCTTAATTAAATTGAATACATTTCTTGCTCAACACATTTCATGTTTATTTCATTTGTTATGCTCCATAGAGACTCGCCAGCTAGCTGTGATGCCAAGAAAACTACTTTTGCTCAATTTAAATCTCAATAGGCATGTTGAGTGTAACGTTAGATTATGAACCCCATGTAGTACTGTAGTACGGCCCTGATGAGAAACTACTTTTGAGATGGTTATTTGTGCAACAAAGGGGAGGGAGAATCAAGCATTGCTATATTTGAATACAGAGAAAGTGAGAGAAATTCTAGTGAATGTAAATAGATTTCCTATTTTTCTACAAGGTGGAGATATAGAGATATGAGTCAAATCATTGTAAAGTGTTGGGTTTGCTATTATAAAGTGTAAGGTACAGTCAATTGAAAAGTAAGTTGTGCTCTTTATTCCTGTGCAGAGGTGGAGATAATATATCTACCAGTGCTGGTGCTTCAGAGGGAGAGGTGCAGGAAAAGCCCAGTGCGAGCAGAGAGGAACTGGCAGGTGCAGGGCAAACAATCTACAGTACAGCTATTGGTATCAACTGAGCCGTGTGTGAGACTTAAAGTAGCTATGACTATGAAACAGTAGAACAACATATATTATAATAGCATCTACAAAACTGTTTAGTCCCTTTAAAGCAGAATATTTTTGAAAAATGATTTTCAAATCATTGCTGTAAATGAGCATGCATGCCCAGTAGACTTTGCTTCAATAAATAAAGGTGAAAGAAAAGTATACTTGATGTTTACTTTGAGAGCTCAGAGTACCGAATGCGGAGCGTACCACTCATTCAAAGACCTAGAAAGTTTCGAGAATCCAAGAAAAGGAAATTAACAACTTACATGCCTCAGTCACAGACCTTGTTGCTTCACTTCCATTAACTCTCATAATACAGAATGTCACAATGATTGGTGACAGAGCTTAGGTGAAGTTTGATGGTAAAATTGGCCATTAATGGAAATCATCTGCAGTTTGGTAACACACATGCTCCAGCTTTTCCTGGAGCTTTGAGTCTGTTGTAAATCTGTGATGCAGAACTATCTTGGGCTGATTTCTGATGTTTTTTGTCAAATAGATCAGGTGTACAAAATTAGATATTACATTACAGCATTTAGCAGACGCTTTTATCCAAAGCGACTTACACATTACATTAAGCGACCTACATATCATACCGTTGGCGGAGGCAGCCATGCAAGGTACCAACCTGCTTAACGGGAGCAATTCGGGGTTAGGTGTCTTGCTCAAGGACACTACGACAGATTTTTCCTGGGAGGAGCTGGACTCGAACCACCGACCCTGCAGTTGCGGGGCGGGAACTCTACCTCCTGAGCTACTGCCGCCCCCATACAAGTATACATTGCATGCATCATATACATAGTACATCACACCATGCACCACACTACACAAACACATATATTTGCATGTCTTTGACTGTGGGAGGAAACCGGAGCACCCGGAGGAAACCCACGCGAACACGGGGAGAACATGCAAACTCCACACAGAAAGGGCCAGGCGAGATT